>SJYX01008232.1:106058-143997 GCA_006410675.1 Oreotragus oreotragus | reverse complement strand
AATGTATTATGTTTGAGGTTTCCTTTTCCCAGGTATCAAATTTGAATTATTTTTTCCTTTTGATTTTGGCCCTCTTAAAGTTGGTCCAGTGGTTTGTGTAAACTTCATAAAGGGTGAGATTTGTGCTGAATTTTTGTCTGTGTGATTGTTTGTTTGTTTTTCCTCTCATAGGCAAGGCTGAGTGAGGTGATAATCTTGTCTGCTGGTGATGGGGTTTTATTTTTATTTTGTTTGTTGTTTATTTATTTATTTATTTATTTTTGTATTTATTTATTTTTTTACACGAACTCCCAAACATGAACCCCCCTCCCACCTCCCACCCCAATCCTGCACAGGATGCTACTGGTGATTGAGTGATGCTGANTTGTTTGTTTTTCCTCTCATAGGCAAGGCTGAGTGAGGTGATAATCTTGTCTGCTGGTGATTGGGTTTGTATTTTTATTTTGTTTGTTGTTTAGATGGGACATCCTGCACAGGATGCTACTGGTGATTGAGTGATGCTGAGTCCTATATTCAAGTGGTTTCATTTGTGTGAGTTCTCACTATTTGATACTCCCCAGGCTTAGTTCTATGGTAGTCTAGGGTCTTGGAGTCAGTGCTCCCACTCCAAAAGCTCAGGGCTTCATCTCTTGTCAGGGGTGAAAATTCCACAAGTGATTTGTTATGGCACTAAATGAGATTAAAACTACCCAAAAACGAGAAACCAAAGTTGAACTCCAGATAAATGGTAGTTACAAAATCAGGCAAGCAATAATGAAAATAACACACATATATATACACCCATGAGTAAAGTCAAAACAACCCAACAAAAATAAAATACAGTAGATTGACCCAGCAAACAAACAAAAATTTATATATATATATATATATTTACCAGTTAAGAATAAAACTAACTAAAGAACAAACTGGAAAACAAAACCAAGGAGCTAAGTGGGGAATAGAGCAATTAAAAAAAAAAGAAAAAGACTAACAAATATGTTGAGAGGAAAGGAAAGAAAGAAAAGAACAAAAGAATAAATATAAACAGCTAAATAGAAGTAGATGGAGAAGATTTACATACACTAAAGATTAACTGCAAGGGGGAAAAACAAAAGAATAAAATAGAAAAAATCCTAGGTTTAAAAACATTGAAAATTGAAATTATATAAAAGAGGAAAAAAAAAAAAAGAAGAAGAAATAAAAAGAAAAAAAAAAGGAAAATTTCTCAGAACTCCAAAATCTCAATGTAGAGGCAGAGGTTTATAACAATAAACAGTGTGAATGAATATATGTGATTACATATACACCCATAAGCAAAATCAAAATAGTCCAACAAAAATAAAGTACAATAGATTGACCTGGAGAACAAAGGAAACCAAAAATTATATCTGCCAGAACAAAACTAACTATAGTACAAACTAGAAAACCAAACAAAAGCAAGATGCCAAATGGGAAATAAAGCAATGCAAATAAAACTAGCAAATATGTTGAGAGGAAAGAAGAGAAAGGAGAAAGGAAAGAATTAATAGATATGCAAAGTTAAATGGAGGTAGATAAAAAAAGATTTATATACACTAAAGATTAACTGCAAGTAGAAAAGAACAGTAGGAAAAGCAAACACAGAAATAAATGCAGCAAAAGTAATAGGTTTAATAAATTAAAAATTAAAATTATAAAAAGAGAGAGAAAAGAAAAAAGAACGGAAAGCTACACAGAACTGCAAAAGCCCAAAGTAGAGAAAGAGGTTCATAAAAACAACAAAAAATGTGACTGAGGGGGAAAAAAATGCTCAAAAGCTTAATTGGATTTCATAGTGCCAATAAAATTGACAAATTCAACAGAAGTGGAAAAACAGGAAAGGAAAAGAAAAAATTTCAAAAGAATCTACAGAACAAATCAAAAATAAGAATAATAAATTTTTCTTGAGTCACTGCTGTCAGATTCCTTTCCCTCGCTGGAAGTCACAGTACACTTCACCACCCTAGGATGCCCTCCAGTGGTGCTGACCTCTGAACCTACTGTGGGGGCAACTCAGATTCTAATCTGGTCCTATTCCTGTCTGTTCTTGCCTCCAATATCCATAGCTATAAGAACTAGTGCATTTTCTTTTGTGGGAGCTCTCAATGTTCTTTTATATATTCCATAGACACAGAGTCTGACTAGTTGATCAAGTGGACTTAATTTGCAGCTGGTACAGCTGGTGGGAAAGTTTTGAGTCTTCTTCCTTAGCTACAGTGTCTTTGGGTTTCATTTATGGTTTAATTTCCACCTCTGTATGTGGGTCACTCACTGGGGTTCACTCTTGAGGCTGCCCTGGAGGACTTAGGTCTGTCCCTGAGAGGGCCAGGTGTGGAGGTGGTGCAACTGCTTGGGTCATAGCGGTTCTGACAGCAACAAAGGAGTTGGCGGCTAGGGCAGCAGGAAATATAGTGCTCTAGAAGAGTATGATAACCAGTGTTTGCCAATATGCTCCAGTATTCTTGCCTGGAGATTACCCCTGACAGAAAAGCCTAGCAGGCCACAGTCTACAGGGTCACAAAGAGTTGGAAATGATTGAAGCAACCTTGTGTGCATAGACATAAGACTTTTTTTGCATGTGGCAGCTCTGCCCCACTGAGTGTTGAGCATGAAGATGATACAGCTGGTTGGCTTGCACAGACCCTGGCGGCCCCAAGTGTGCAGGGACACAGACTGCCTTGGCTGCAGGTGCTGTGGCCCTCTCAGAGTCTTTTTTTGAGCCTCTTGTAGCTGTCGAGCAGAAGGCCTCTTTGGCCAGTCTTTCTCCATAGCTCTGCCCATTCACGAACTTATAGGGCTTCCTTGCTTGTGGGTCTTCTCTGTAGTTTGGCACATCAGTTACTTAAATGGACACGTTGGGTGGGTTCCTACTCTGCTGTTCAGTGCATCAATCATTTGATGGGCCAGCCTCTCTATTATTCAGCTGCTGATACAGGCTTGTGGGCAGAGAGAGGCTATGGTGATGTCTCCACCCCCTATGCATTATCACCTTGCTTCCATGGCTTCATAACTTTCCTCCGAAGGCATTCCTCATCATAATCTCCTCCCTCACACCCCTTCAATCCATCTCTCTGCAGTCCACAGCAGCTCTCGCCCTGGGATATCTCCACAATCTCTAAACTCAAGCTCCCAGCTGCTGTGCCTTCCAAGGGACCTGCATCCCTGTCCAGGGTATGTATGGTTCTGTCAAGAACTGTCTGATTCTCATTCCATTTAAGTTGCTACAGATCATTTGTTTCACTCTCAGCCTTAAAAGTTTCTCCTCTGACTCAGACAATTGCCCTACTATGGGATCAGACCCCCTGCTTCAGTTCCCCCACCAGCCAAGGGCAGGTCTAGTCCTACTAACATACCTGTTTTCCCCCACTAGTTCCTTCATCCTACTGAGTTTTGGGTGTTTCCATATATTCTTTTCTACTGGTCAGGTACTCCTTTCCGCTCTCACCTAGTGTTCTGCGTGTACTTCTGTGTCTGAAGGTGTATTCCTGATGTATCCATAGAGAGAGAGAGATACTCCACGTCCACCTACTCTTCCACCATTTTATTCTCCTGTTTTTGTTTTCTTTGCAAAAATATCCAAAAGTAGAGTTACTAGATCCTACAGTAGTTCTAGTTTTAATTTCTTGGGAAATTTCCATACTGTTTTCCATAGTGGTTGTAACAACTTACATTCCCACTAACAGTACACAAGGATTCCCTTTTCTCCACATCCTTTCCAACACTTGTTATTTTTGTCTTTTTGAATATAGAAATTCTGACAGGCAAAAAGTGCTATCTCAATTATGTTTCAATTTTCATCTTCCTGGTAGCAATGTTCTGTTGTTTGTGTGTGTGTGCATGCTCAGTCATGTCTGAATCTTTGTGAACCCAAAGACTGTAGCCCCCAGGCTCCTCCATCTATGCAATTTTCCAGACAAAAATACTGGAATGAGATGCCATGGTTAGTGATGATATTTCTGTGTCTGTTGGCCATCTATCTCTATTTATTCTTTGGAAAAATGTCCATTTAGTTCATCTGGGCATTTTTAAATGGTTTTCTTATTTTTTGAAAGTCAAGTTATATGAGCTATTTGTCTATTTTAGATATTACCCTTTAATAGATATATCACTTGCAAATAAATGTGCTTTTTTGTGGATTTTTTCGGCTTTTCAAAAAATTTTTCTTCCTATTTACCAGTTATACATGTCTTAGTAGTTGCAGTTGAAACAGTAAAATCTGTTTGATCTGTGCTACTCTTTGGAACCCAGTCAGGAACAAAAAGTAATTCTCTAACTTGTAGAAGCTCCACCCCACCCCTCGCAAAAAAAAAAAAAAAGGAAAAGAGAAAGCTGTTCTGAGGTAAGCAGTACATGAATAGGATTAAATGACAAGGATCTGGATCTCTTTTTCTCTTTCTGTCTCCCCTGAATAGAGTACACACATTCTCTATACTTATTTTATGAAATTTCAACAGTGGAAAAATAGAAAGATGGGAAGGATATGGGAAAAACAGTTATGCCCCAGAGTGAATCTGTAACATTATGTGATGGATAATATTAATACATCCTGACTCATAATGTTAAATAATCTGTAATAATTAAGCTTAAATATATGTAAATCAATTTGCAAAGCATATTCACATGTATTTGTAAATCCATGTCAGGGAAACCAGTTGGTAGCCTTTGTACTTCCATTCATTGATTGTAACTCAGCTAATCTAGCAGGAAGGATTTGCAAATTAGATTACTGAATTAACAAAAAGCTGATTTCTCAGTAGGGAGACATCATAAATCTTTCTTCTGAGAGGGAGTGATTCCAAATCTTGGATTGGGAAAGGTAAAATGTCATTGATGAAAATTAGAATGGAAAAATAGGAAAATGAAGAGAATGTTAAAAGTTTAATATATCCTAAGAAAGAAGGTAGTGATAGTAATATTTAGAATATGGCAAAGTTTTGAGAAACATTTTAGATATCCTCAAAGGACTTGACCCAATAGGGTGAAATAAGAATAATCCTTTACTATACCTTACTGAATAGATGGAAACATGTGAGAAGTGGGGATAACAGTTTGATATATAGTGTCTGTAGACCATCTAAGAGGCAATAATTAAGTGACAACTCAACATTCAGGTTATGACCTGGATAATAATGTTGTGCTCACTCACCTAGAGCTAGAAATCTTGGAATGTAAAGTCAATTGGTTCTTAGGGAGCATCACTACAAACAAAGCTAGTGGAGACAATGGAATTCCAGTTGAGCTATTTAAAATCTTTATATATTTTTTTAAAAGATGTTATTAAAGTGATGCATTCAATATGCCAGCAAATTTAAAAAACTCAGTAGTGGCCACAGGACTGGAAAAGGTCAGTTTTAATTCCAATCTCAAATAAGGGCAATGCAATAAAATGTTCAAACTACTATACAATGGCACTCATTTCACATGATAGCAAGGTAATGTTCAAAATCCTTCAAGCTAAGTTTAAACAGTACATGAACCAAGAATTTCCAGATGCACAAGCTGTATTTAGAAAAGGTAGAGGAGCCAGAAATTAAATTGCCAATATATGTTGGATCACTGAATAAGCAAGTGAATTCCAGAAGAAAAAAAAAAATCTAGTTTTTCTTCATTGACCATGCTTAAGTCTTTAACCTTGTGGATACAAGAACTGGAAAATTCTTAAAGAGAGTAACAAACCACCTTACCTGCCTCCTGAGAAACGTGTTTTCAGGTCAAGAACCAACAGTGAGAACCAGATATGGAATAACAGAATGGTTCAAAATTGGAAAAGGAGTATGTCATTGCTGTATATTATCATCCTGCTTATTTAACTCATATGCAGCCTGCATCATGTGAAATCCCAGATTGAATAAAACTTAAGTCCAATCAGGACTGCAGGGAGAAAAAGCAATAACCTCATATATGCAGATGACACAACTCTAATGGTAGAGAGAGAGGGCAAAGAAGAATTAAAGAGCCTATTGATGAAGATGAAAGACAAGACTGAAAAAGCTGGTTTAAAACTCAACATTCAAAAAATGAACATCATGACATCCAGTCCCATCATTTCATGGCAAATAGATGGGGAAAAAATTGAAACTGTAATAGAGTTTATTTTCATGGGTTCCAAAATCACTGTAGATGGTGACTGCAGCCATGAAATTAAAAGACACTTGCTCCTTGGAAATAAAACTATGACAAACTCAGATGGCATATTAAAAAGCAGAAACATTATTGACAATAAGGGTCTATATAGTCAAATCTGTGGTTTGCCCAGTAGTCATGTATCTATGCGAAAGTGGGACCCTAAAAAAGGCTGTGTGCAGAACTGATACTTTTGAATTATGGTGCTGGAGAAGACTCTTGAGAGTTCTTGTAGAGTAAGGATATCAAAAGAGTCAATCCCAAAGATATCAACCTTGAATATTCATTGTTTGGACTGATGATGAAACTGAATCTCCAATAATTTGGACACCTAATGTGAAGAGCCGACTCATTGCAAAAGATCCTGATGCTGGGAAAGACTGAAGGGGGTAACAGTGAATGAGATGGTTGGATGGCATCACTGACTGATTCAATGGATGGGTTTGAGCAAACTCTGGGAAATTGTGAAAAACAGGGAAACCTGGTATACTGCCGTCCAGTGGGTAACAGAGTTGGACATGACCAAGTGACTGAACAATAACAACATTCAGATCTAATTCAATGAGAGCAATGTGGAGTTATTGTCATGATGATGATAAATGACATTTATCTGGAGGTGATATGACTGGCAAGAATTTAAGGAAAGTAAAAAGACAATAGACCTTAAAGCTGAAATGAAAGTAATTGAAACAGTGAAAGAAAAGAAACAAGTAGTAAAAGAATAACATAGAATGTCACGGATGCTAGAGTAGAATCAAATTTCTGGGAGAATGATTTATTTCATCAAACCTCAAGAAGAAATCAGGATGTAAAGACAGTTTTTACTTTTTTGTAATCATTACATTTGGTTATTTCATGAAAGCAGTTTAAGCATTACAAGTGCAAATGGTTGTAAAGATTCAACATCAACTTGGAAACTACAAATGGAAACAAATGAGTAAGGCTTTAATGGTGAAGGGTAGTAAGTAGAGGGTCAGGGTACTCTCTTTAGAGTGAAAAGCCTGGATACATGATATATTAATAAATATGGAAAGATCAGTGGTCTAGTTTTAGCAAATATTATGAGCACAGCTCCCTGTGTAAAGCAAGGTCTGAGATCAGGAGTAGCAAAGAGAAAAGGGTTCTTAGATGTAAAAATAGATGATGACAATTGGGTAAACTTAAGCAAGAAGATATAAAGTATAATATTTATGTCAGTGAAATAATGATTTCCAAGTTCTGTTATTATTTTATACACATATTTAATTAACAAATAAATTCATTTAAAACCAAAACATTTCAAATATAAGTGTACTTTTAGAATAATAATAATTTTGAAATATAAAAAATCCTGAGAATAACATTGATAGTAACTAAGGCTATGTCTTTCAGTTAAAAATTTATACAAAACTTGGAACCTAGAATATACTGTAAAGGAAAAATATATCTTCATTGAGCCAAGAAAACCTAAATTTGATTTTGATTGTAGAGTCTAGAAATCCAATTGTGGATAAATCTCTTTTGCAAACCACTTACTATAATTTAATTATTTTGCTTTTACNTCGCTAACAGTCGGACAGACTGAGCGACTTCACTTTCACTTTTCTCTTTCATGCATTGGAGAAGGAAAGGGCAACCCAGTCCAGTATTCTTGCCTGGAGAATCCCAGGGATGGGGGAGCCTGGTGGGCTGCCATCTATGGGGTCACACAGAGTCGGACATGACTGAAGTGACTTAGCAGCAGCAGCAGAGATCTCTTCAAGAAAATTAGAGATACCAAGGGAAACTTTCATGCAAAAATGGGCTCAATAAAGAACAGACATGGTATGGACCTAACAGAAGCAGAAGATATTAAGAAGAGGTGGCAAGAATACGTGGAAGAACTGTACAAAAAAAGTCTTCAAGACCCAGATAGTCAAGATGGTGTGATCACTCACCTAGAACCAGACATCCTGAACTGTGAAGTCAGATGCTTCAGAAGCATCACTATAAACAAATCTAGTGGAGGTGATAGAATTCCAGCTGAGCTAATTCAAATCCTAAAAGATAATGCTGTGAATAGTGCTGCACTCAATATGCCAGCAAATTTGGAAAGCTCAGCAGTGGTCACAGGACTGGAAATGGTCAATTTTCATTCCAATACCAAAGAAAGGCAATGCCAAAGAATGTTCAAACTACCACATAGTTGTACTCATCTCACACGCTAGTGGAGTAATACTCAAATTTCTCCAAGTGAGGCTTCAACAGTATGTGAACCAAGAACTTCCAGATGTTCAAGCTGGATTTAGAAAAGGCAGAGGAACCAGAGATCAAATCCCAACATCCGTTGGATCATAGAAAAAGCAAAAGAAATCCATAAAACATCTATTTATGTTTTATTGACTATGCCAAAGCCTTTGACTCTGTGGATCACCACACTGTGTGGAAAATTCTCAAAGAGATAGGAATACCAGACCACCTTACCTGCCTCCTGAGAAATCTGTATGCAGGTTAAGAATCAACTGTTAGAACAGGACAGGAAACAACAAACGGGTTCCAAACTCGGAAAGGAGCATGTCAAGGCTGTATGTTGTCACCCTGCTTATTTAACTTTTTGCAGAGTATATCATCCAAAATGTCAGGCTGAATGAAGCACAAGCTGGAATCAAGATTGCTGGGAGAAATATCAGTAACCTCAGATATGCACATGACACCACCCTTATGGCAGAAGGCAAAAAGGAACTAAAAAGCCACTTGATGAAAGTGAAAGAGGAGCATGAAAAGCCAGCTTAAAACTCAACATTCAAAATACAAAGATCATGACATCCAGCCCTATCACTTCATGGCAAATAGATGGGGAAACAGTGGAAACAGTGACAGACTTTGTTTCTTGGGCTCCAAAATCACTGCAGATGGTGACTTCAGCCATGAAATTCAAAGACTCTTGCTCCTTGGAAGAAAAACCTAGACAGCATATTAAAAAGCAGAGATATTACTTTGGTGACAAAGGTCCATCTAGTCAAAGCTATGATTTTTCCAATAGTCATGTAATGATGTGAGAATTGGGCTATGAAGAAAGCTGAGTGCTGATGAATTGATGCTTTTGAACTGTGGTGTTGGAAAAGACTCTTGAGAGTCCCTTGGACTGCAAGGGGATCAAACCAGTCCATCCTTAAGTCAATCAGTCCTGAATATTCACTGGAAGGACTGATGCTGAAGCTGAAGCTCCAATATTTTGGCCTCCTGATGGGAAGAACTGACTCATTGGAAAAGACTCATGCTGGGAAAGATTAAAGGCAGGAGGAGAAGGGGACAACAGAGGATGAGATGGTTGGATGGCATCACTGACTCAATGCACATGAATCTGAGCAAGCTCCAGGAGTTGGTGACGGACTGGTTAGCCTGGTGTGCTGCAGTCCATGGGGTCACAAAGAGTTGGACATGACTGAACTGAACTGAGTCACTAAGTTGTGTCCAGTTCTTTTGTAACCCCATGGACTGTAGCCTGTCAGGCTTCTCTGTCCATGGGATTTTCCAGGCAGGAATGCTGGAATCAGTTGCCATATCCTTCTCTAGGTGATCTTCCCAAACCAGGGATTGCACCCACACCTCCTGCCACCAGGGAAGCCCTGTCCTTTATTTAGATCTCACCAATATCATCTTGTGCCTTTTTTGTTAGGTTTATACTGATATAAATGTTTTTGATGTTATTATTACTGTTAAAAATAACATCTTAAATTGTACTTTCTAATTTCTTGTTGCTGGAGTATAGAAGCAAATTGAACTTTGAAATACTGCACTGCTTATCTCCCTTATTAATTCTAATAATTTGTCAATTTTTATGAATTTTGATGTAAAAAAATTATATGACCTGCTAATGCTGACATTTTGTTCCTTCTAATCCTTGTGATTTTAACTTATTCTTCATTTCTTAGATCACTAACTAATACCTTCCAGAAAATATTTCATATAAAAGGTGATAAATGAGTTCATTGGCTTTATTTCTCAGTTTCATGGGAAATGCTATCAAAATCTCCCATTGAGTATGAGGGTAAGATTGTCCTTTTAAGAGTTCAGAATATTTTCTTCTATTCCTAGTTTGCTAAGGGACATATGAATTTTGACTTTTATAAAGTGCTTTTTCTTTATCTAATGAAATAACCAACCATGTATTACATTACTATAATGAAATTAATGAACTCTTTAGTGTTGATACAACTTCACACCTAGGCAGTAAATGCAATTTAACTTTTTACACACTGGAGAATTTGGATTGTAATTTTTAAAAATTTTTCTTTCCATTTTTGTGAACTGAAACTTTTACATCTAGTTTTAAGAATAAGAATAACCTGTGAATTTTTTTTTCTCATGTTGCTTACTTTTTATTTGGGCATCATGGTTTTTCTAGCTTCACTGAATTTGTCATAAGATCTTCTTGATTGCCTTTTTGTATTAAGCACTGTTTTGGTTCTTTGGAGAAAACACAAAAAATAGTCAGGAGCCCCACCCATAGCATTTAACATAGAAAGACAGATAATTAGTGATAAATATAATAAATAGTTAAATTGTATAAGATGATATATATTATGAAAAGAACAGCCCATGGATTTAAAAAAAAAAAAAAGAATCAGGGAAGCAAGAGTTGGGTGGTGAGTCGCAGTTTCAAATAGAGTGGCTAGAGAAGTTGCCATGTGATGAAGGTGAGGATGTGAGATATGTGGGTTTCTGGGACAAGAGCATCCCAGACAGAGTGTCAAGTTACTGCATCCCACCCATCCTTAGGTGGGCGTGTCCATCATGTGTTCATGAAAAATCAAGGTGATGATGTGGCTGGAGGCAATAACTGAGGGAAAATCTCATAAGGTCTGAAGTCAGAAAGACAAAATAGTCAGGTCCAGGAGGACCTTTGGAATTCTCAGAAACTTTTCTTATTCTGAGGGGATCCAAGAGCAGTTGTAAGGTATGAACAGGAAAAAGATGCGATCTGTCTTATATTTTTGGAGGATCAGTCCGGCTCCTGTGCTGAGAATAGATTGTAAGGAGGCAGAGACAGAAGCAGGATTGTATCAGGAGATGATTGCAGTCCTCCAAGCAAGAGTCTAGGGAGTTTGCAGTGGGGGTGGTGAGAAAGGCTCAGATAACAGATATTTGCTGAAGGTGGATCCAGCAGAATTTCCTGACAGATTGGATGTGGGGTGTGAGAGGAAGAAAGGAGTGAAGAACGATGGTTCCAAGGTTTGGATCTCAGCAACTGAAATGGGGAAGACCAAGTAAGTGGAGCAGGTTTGGTGGTGAAGTCAGAAATTTAATTATGGACTGTTCCCTAGTGACTCAGTTGTAAAGAATCTGCCTGCCAATGCAGGAGACACGAGTTCAATCTCTGGATTGGGAAGATCACCTAGAGAAAGGTATGGCAGCCCACTCCAGTATTCTGGCCTGGGAAATCCCTGGTGGGTTACAGTCCATGAGGTCACACAGAGTTGGACACGACTCAGTGACTAAAACAACAAACAAATTTGAAAAGCCTCTTAGACATTCAAATGCAGTTGCCTGGTGGCAGTTAGCTGTATGAATTTGGACTGTAGGCAGGAGGGAGATGTGTGTTTGTGAGTGAATATGCACCAAGAATTGAGTGTAGAGAGGTAAGAACTGAGTATTCAGGCAAAAGTGGTTGTGGAGAAGAGGATGATCTTATAAAGGAAACTGAGAGGAAACAACATTTTTTGCTTATATTTTAGGGAGCATACATGTTCTCAGGTGACACAGTTGGTAAAGAATCCACCTGCTAATGCAGGAGATGCAGGTTCAAATCCTGGGTTGAGATGATCATCTGGAGAAGGAAATGGCAACCCATTCCAGTATTGTTGCCTGGAAAATTCCTTGGAAAGAAGAGCCTGGTAGGCTACCATCCATGAGGTAGAGTCAGACACGACTAAGCAAGTACACAAGGGAAGATACATGTAATGTGAACTCAGACCCTAAACCCCTCTGAATGTGAGCTTGAATTAAGAAATTCTTCAGAAGCTCTGTTCTCCTTCCCCCAGATCTGTGCCATGACAAGACATAGAGACCTTGTAGCCCAAGTCTCCAGTCCAGCCTGTCACCTCACAGCCCTTTCACTGGGCTGCTCTTGTGACCACTGAAAACACAGGTTCTAGGTCACTGGGTATAATTCATTACCCCAAGGCAAACTTAATACTAAAAATCTGTATGTTCTTTGCATTATTGGCCTACAAAGAATTGCTTTCAATTCAGTTCAGTTCAGTCACTCAGTCGTGTCTGACTCTTTGCGACTCCATGAACTGCAGCACTCCAGGCCTCCCTGTCCATCACCAACTCCTGGAGTTCACTCAGACTCACATCCATCAAGTCGGTGATGCCATCCAGCCATCTCATCCTCTGTCGTCCCCTTCTCCTCCAGCCCCCAATCCCTCCCAGCATCAGTCTTTTCCAATGAGTCAACTCTTCATGAGGTGGCCAAAGTACTGGAGTTTCAGCTTTAGCATCATTCCTTCCAAAGAACACCCAGGACTGATCTCCTTTAGAATGGACTGGTTGGATCTCCTTGCAGTCCAAGGGACTCTTAAGAGTCTTCTCCAAAACCACAGTTCAATTCTTCGGCACTCAGCTTTCTTCACAGTCCAACTCTCACATCCATACATGACCACAGGAAAAACCATAGCCTTGACTAGACGGACCTTAGTCGGCAAAGTAATGTCTCTGCTTTTGAATATGCTATCTAGGTTGGTCATAACTTTCCTTCCAAGGAGTAAGCGTCTTTTAATTTCATGGCTGCAATCACCATCTGCAGTGATTTTGGAGCCTCCAAAAATAAAATTCTGACACTGTTTCCACTGTTTCCCCATCTATTTCCCATGGAGTGATGGGACCAGATGCCATGATCTTTGTTTTCTGAATGTTGAGCTTTAAGCCAACTTTTTTACTTTCCTCTTCCACATTCATCAAGAGACTTTTTAGCTCCTCTTCACTTTCTGCCATAAGGGTGGTGTCATCTGCATATCTGAGGTTATTGATATTTCTCCCAGCAATCTTGATTCCAGCTTGTGCTTCTTCCAGCCCAGCGTTTCTCATGATGTACTCTGCATATAAGTTAAACAAGCAGGGTGACAACATACAGCCTTGACATACTCCTTTTCCTATTTGGAACCAGTCTGTTTTTCCATGTCCAGTTCTAACTGTTGCTTCCTGACCCACATATAAGTTTCTCAAGAGGCAGGTCAGGTGGTCTGGTATTTCCTGCTTTACTTTCCATCAAATCGAGTGCAGGTTTAAAAAAAAAATCACGGCTTAGGGACTCCCCTGGCAGTCCAGTGATTAAGGCTCCATGCTTGCAATACAGGAGACACAGTTTGGATCCCTGGTCAAGGAACTAAGATCTCTCATGCTGCATGATGCAGCAAAGAAAAAAGCAAAAGAAAAAGCTCATCTTTCAGCTACAATTTAGATGTAATAACCTGGAGAAGTTTCTCTGCACATCTAAACTGCTCCATTGCCTTAGTCAGATTTGTTGTTAGATTGGTTGTGGCTACAAAATATTAAAGATGGCAGTGATGACCATTGGATTCTAGACTAACAAACTATTAGGGTAGCCATTTACTGAAATGATGAAGATTGATAAGTGAGTAATCTTCCTTTTCTAAATGAAGTATCAAGAGTTAAGGCAATATAAGGTTAAACAACTGGTATTTTGATGAAGATTTCAGAATTTGCAAATAGGTACATATAAATCCCAAATTACAGCTGTCTATGTCAAAGTAATTACCTTGGGAAATCTTGCATTTGTTCCAGTGATGCTGGCATTTCAAAATCTCTTGGGGACTTCTTTTTAAAGGTGGCCATCAAAACCTTTGGAATGTTTTTAATGTCCTGTGGAGCAGTAAATCTCTGGTTTGTGCAAGAGAATTTGCTTTTGAGAAACAGTGAAAAAAATTATTTAGCTCAGAGTCTGTTGAAAGTTGTGGTTGATCAACATAAGGAAGGACTGTTTGGGATCAAAAGTGCGTCTGACCACAGTTTAAGGACTGATGTTCCATTGCAACGTCTACACTGAGTTGTGCAGGCTTCAGCTTCACTGATCTATGTGTATTTATTGATGAGGAACTCTTTACAGCATGATCAGTGACCCTGGCCAGAGTGAGTCAAAATCATGCACCATAAATCTGAATGAGTAATTGTGGAGTGTTAGAAAGAGTCCACACTTCTATTAATATATCTCACCCCTTTGTTTATGCACTGGGGCTCAGGGTAGCCCTACTGAGCATACTGCTTGTCAGTGGTGCCGACTTTGAATGACAAAGTCTGCACATAACCTTCAAGCAGAACCTCAGACCAGACCTATCACAGGCGGCCCAGGGAATCCCTCAACAGCAATAAATGTCTCATATTCATTTTTCACTGGATAACGCTATGGTTCTCAGTCCTGGAAGAAAATCGCACATAGCTCTATTACATTTTAAATGTTCCCAAGTCCCTTCCTAACTGGCTTCTCTTTAAAGAAAAAAGTGCTTTATGTCATTTTTTCCAATCCATTTGTGCCCTTTTTGTTTTCTTTTCAGCTCAAATGTCCTAGGTAACTGTATTGTAAATAATCTTCTGTAATTCTCACATCCACTTTAACATGATTTTCATGCACTTCTTTATAAGAAATCCATCTGTCTTGGCTTTTGTGACATTGTTAATAATTTTGAATCACTTTATGATCAAATTGTGATGCTGGCAATTTGTGATGCTGGCAATTATAATAAGATATTTCTACTTCTCTATTTGTATGATGTGTACTTTTAAGAAAAAAAACATGGGTTTTTACATGATAATAAGTTTCTAATGCAAACACAGCTAAGGAATTTGATGTCTGACTTTCTGCATTGCATAAATCATGCATTTATAGATAGCTGAGTAATATTTATGAGGCTTAACCAAGTTGTGTTTATATTTTTTCCTATGGAAATTCTTGATGCTTCTGAGCTGGATTAAGAAATATAAAAGTAAATATCCCAAATTGAAAGTGAAAGTCGCTCAGTCGTGTCCGACTCTATAAAGTCTTTGGAATTCTCCAGGCCAGGATACTGGAGTGGGTAGCCTTTCCCTTTTCCAGGGGATCTTCCCAACCCAGAGATCAAACCCAGGTCTCCCTCATTGCAGGTGGATTCTTAACCAGGTGAGGCATGAGGGAAACCCAAGAATACTGGAGTGGGTAGCCTATCCCTTCTCCAGGGTATATTCCCAACCCAGGAATCAAACCCGGGTCTCCTGCATTGCAGGCGGATTCTTTACCAACTGAGCTACCAGGGAAGCCCAAAGTGGTCATATTACATTTAAAAAATAATTTCTTAAGATGCTATAGTTTAATAGTTAAGATGTCATTTATATCCAATTATGGGTTTCCCTGGTGGCTCAGAGGGTAAAGCGTTTGCCTACGATGTGGGAGACCCGGGTTCGATCCCTCGATCCAGGGATCCCCTGGAGAAGGAAATGGCAACCCACTCCAGTACTCCTGCCTGGAAAATCCCATGGACTGAGAAGCCTTGGGGTCACAAAGAGTTGGACGCAACTGAGCGATTTCATCTATGGTAACTTCTCATAATTCTTTTTTAATTATAATTGATTTGTAATATTATATTAATATGAGATATGCTACATAGTGAATCAGTATTTTATAGATTATAGTCCATTTAAAGTTGTTATAAAATAATGGCTTTATGTCCCTGTGTTGTATGTGTGTGTGTATGTGTATGTTTGTGTGTGTATATATATATAGACAGAGAGCCATATGAGCGGTTTATGTATTTTGGATTAATCCTTCATCAGTCATATCATTTGCAAATATTTTCTCTAGGTTATCTTTAGAACAAATAACCCTAGAATTTATATAGAACCACAAGAGACTTCAAAACAGCAAAGTAATCTAGAGAAAAAAAATAAAGCTGGGGGAATCACACTCTGTGACTTCAGACTATGCTACAAAGCTGTAGTAATCAAAACAGTATGATACCAGCACAAAGCAGACATACAGATCAGTGGAACAGAATAGAAAGCCCAGAAATAAATCCATGAACCTATGATCATTTAATCTATAACAAAGGAGGCAAAAATATACAATAGAGAAGAGACAGTCTCTTCAATAAATGGTGCTAGGAACACTGGACAGCTACATATAAAAAAATGAAATTAGGACATTTTGTCACACCATATAAACTCAAAATGGATTGAAGTCCTAAAATATAAGACTGAAAGCCATAAAACTCCTAAAAGAAAATAGGCAGAACACTCCTTGACATATATTGTATCAAAGGTTTTTGAATCTTTGTCCTAAGGTAAAGGAAACAAAAATAGGCAGAACACTCCTTGACATATATTGTATCAAAGGTTTTTGAATCTTTGTCCTAAGGTAAAGGAAACAAAAAATAAGCAAATGGGACCTAATTGAACTTAAAAGCTTTTGCACAGCAAAGGAAACCATCAACAAAATGAAAACACTCATAATCCTTATTTTTTTTAATTTTGGAGGTTCTTGCTATATAGAGTACAAAACTGACACCAAAAATTTAGCAAAATTCACCTTCTAAAATGCACAGAGATTCTGATGCTACACCAACTCCCTGTACATATTTCAGTAACTTGCCTTTTAGTTTAATTTAATTTTTTATTAATATATAGTTGATGTACAATGTTGTGTTTGTTTCAGGTATACAGAGGTATACAGTACAGTGATTCAGATATATATATGTGTGTGTGTGTATATATTTATATATGTATATATATATATATGTCCTTTTTCCTTATACGTTGTTAAAAATATTGGTATAGTTCCCTGTGCTATACAGTAAGTCCTTGTTTATTATCTGTTTTATATATAGTAGTATATATGTACATGTTAATCTCAAACTCCTAATGTATCCCTTCCCCTGCATTCCTTTTTGGTAACCATGAACTTGCTCTCTGTGTCTGTGGGCCTATTTCTGTTTTGTTTATAAGTTCATTTGTATAATATTTGTATATTTCCTAAATACTAAAATCAACCTGAAATTATTCTACACATATGAATAAAATATAAAGTTAATGAGATAACCATACTGACAAATGGATTTCTTAAATTGATTTTTGTATTTTTATTTTTTAATATTTCATTTTGTTTTTTGTTTATTTTGAATGTGCTGTACAGCTTGTGAGCATGTGGGATATTAGTTCCTTGACCAAAGATTGAACCTGTGACCCCTCCATTAGGAGCACAGTCTTAATCACTGGACCACCAGGAAAGTTCCTCAGTTGACTTTAAAACACAATGCTTTGATGGAGTTCTAGAGACACTGCATGGAAGAATGGGACTGCTCCTATAAACAGTCCTAGTGTACCTACTCTTATTCTAATTACATAAAAAGAAAACCACATTTCCTTAACTCCTAGTAAATTAAAACACTCAAGAAATCATAGTTTGAAAGACAGGAAAAATTGATGACTTTTGTTATATTTATTTCAAAGACTGTATAAAGAAAGGTTTTAAAAGTTACTATTTTCAGACAGTGGGTTAGAAACTCACTGTAAAGATAATTCTCACATTTAAGTACCCTAAAAAATGTGCCTTATGTTAATTCCTCTTTGAGTAAGAAATAAAATTAAGCACCAAATCAATATTAATAGAGCAGCAATCAGAGTCATAATTCAATTCATAACTGCCCAAATTAGGTAGTCATTTGGAGCTTCAGATATAATTTATTGACAAAGTCATTTTAAGTGTTTCTCTGGGACCTCATTCCTTCAGAACCACCTGAATTTTTATTTGAAATAATTTTAAATGTGCCTTCATCATCTGTGCTTTGTTTTGCCCAAAATTCATGTTCCAACATGATCTTTTTAAATGTATGGAAAATAACAAATCAGTTGGTGGAAATATACTTTCAACAATCATAAAATGAAGCAAAACAATTTTTTAAACATTCAAAAGAGAAAATTAAAAAGGACAAAGCGTGAACCAGATTAATCATTAAAAGTATCAACCTAATCTTTCCAGAAAATGTCTGAAACCAATAATAAATGCAATTAGTATTTTGGAGATGATGAAAACTTTTTGATCAGTAAAACCATAGTTTAAAAACCTGTGGACATTTCTGATAAACATGGCTTTACAGTTTCAAAATGTCCTGATTATAGAAGTGCAGAATCCAAGTGTGTCCCTGAACTCACCCTAATTAATTCAAGTTCTAAATAATGTCACAATGTAAACATCTCTTATGCATTTGGTATCTAGGTCATTACCTTCCAAAACAAAACAAGCAACCCTCCAAAAGCAAACAAAAATTTTGGCTTCCAATGTACTTAAAAATTTGGATATCTGCCGGATGTAAGCAGAAAAGAAATTCCTTAGAAGGGTAGTAGGCAACCCACAGAATGACTAGGAGGACCAAAGAGGCATGGGGCTATGCAGCCAGGTAAACCACTGCCAGGTGTCCTGGGGGCCTTGCTGCTAATGTCCCAATGCTCCAACACTGTACTCTCTACACTGCCACCGGCACCACTACCAACCGCTGCCACCACCTTAAATAAATGGCAGAGACATTCCTCTGAAGGAACCTAAGCCTTGTACTCACAACTCATCTGCAAGGGAGCCTGGGAGAGAAAAGATATAAGAAGAAGAGGCATGGGGCTATGA
This sequence comes from Oreotragus oreotragus, assembly GCA_006410675.1. Taxonomy (NCBI): domain Eukaryota; kingdom Metazoa; phylum Chordata; class Mammalia; order Artiodactyla; family Bovidae; genus Oreotragus; species Oreotragus oreotragus. The sequence continues at coordinate 125,252 of SJYX01008232.1, read as the reverse complement.
AGCCAGGTAAACCACTGCCAGGTGTCCTGGGGGCCTTGCTGCTAATGTCCCAATGCTCCAACACTGTATTCTCTACACTGCCACCGGCACCACTACCAACCGCTGCCACCACCTTAAATAAATGGCAGAGACATTTCTCTGAAGGAACCTAAGCCTTGTACTCACAACTCATCTGCAAGGGAGCCTGGGAGAGAAAAGATATAAGATGTTTAACAATGGATTATAACAAAAAAAAAGATGTGGCACATAGATACAAGGGAATATTACTCAGTCATAAACAGGAACAAAATTGGGTCATTTGCAGTGATGTGGATGGATAGAGGCAGTCATATAGAATGAAGTCAGAAAGAGAAAAACAAATGTAGTATATTAACATGCATGTGTGGAATCTAGAAAAATGTACTGATGAACCTATCGCCAGGGCAGGAATAGAGATGCAGAATAGAGAACGGACAGGTGGGGAAGGAGAGGATGGGATGAACGGAAGGCTGGGGTTGACATACATGCACTACTGTGTGTAAAACAGATAGCTGGTGGCAAGTTGCTAAGCACAGGGAGCTCAGCTCGATACCCTGTGATGACCTGGGGGGAGCGGGGGGCAGTAGGGGAGTGGGGGGGATGAGAAGGAGATTTAAGAGGGCAGGGATATATGTATACATATACATATAGCTGACTCACTTCATTGTACAGCAGAAACTAGCTCAACATTGTGAAGTGAAGTCGCTCAGTCGTGTCCGACTCTTTGCGACCCCGTGGACTGTAGCCCACCTGGCTCCTCTCTCCATGGGATTTTCCAGGCAAGAGTACTGGAGTGGGTGCCATTTGCTTCTCCAGAGGATCTTCCCGACCCAGGGATCAAACCCAGGTCTCCCGCATTGTAAGCAAGACGTTTTACCGTCTGAGCCAGCAGGGAAGTCCAGCTCAACATTATAAAGACATTATACTCCAGTTTACAAAAGAAGAAAAAACTACACCGCGTTAAATTTTAAAAAGAAAAAAAAAAGCAGTAGGAGATAGTCTTTTCCTCCTACCAAGACTCATAACAGAAGGATTTTAGATGACAACAACAACCAAAAAAAGGCAAATATCCACTCCAGGAGTATTGTGGCAGAGCTCTGAGAAGACATGCAGACCCAGAGTTATAATCTCTTCCCAGAGTGTATTGCGTTATTTTTTTGTTTGTGTTTCCTCCACTACATATAAGCTCCTTGAAGGTGCCAACTATGTCTCAATTACATGTGTGTCTTTCGTGCTTGGCACAGAGTCTTACATGCTCAATTTTGTTGAGTAAATAGAGAAATGAATGAAAGGAAGGATGGATGAATGGCTGGGTGAACGGATGGATGGATGGATGAATATGACTAGCATTCTTACTTTACAGTGGTGATAGGCCTCGAGTGGCCTGATGATATTTAATTTTCTCAGTAAGTTGGCTTGGCATGGTTGTGGAGACCAAAGGTTAAACCTTGAAAATCCAAAGGACTTTTGGAACACTTAATGGCAAAATCTGCTTCTTCTCTGATGGGTCAGAAACTCTGGGATGTGAGCCCAGAAATTTAGACATGGAAGAATGAGGATCAATAAGATAAGGGCCTCTTGAAGCAGGCAGCTTCTGGAAAATATATGGATCTTCTTTCATTTCTGATAGAACCTGCTTCTTATTATCTCTTCCTAAATGATCCATTGCAATTTGTGTCAGAGTTGGCTCTTTGTTAAAAAAAAAAAAAAAGGAAAAAAAAGAAAACCTAATGATTGATTCCAAAAAATGATTCATTACACGTTCACACCAAAAGTTCTGATTAGCATGTGACTAATTGGTTCTGTCCCTTTCAAAAACCAGGACACAGAAATTGCACTTTGAGGGGATCAAGGAAAGCAAAATATATGACTTTGCAAATTCATCTCAGAAAGTTGGCTGAAAGTTGTGATTAGATGTTTTCAAATATTTCATCATTCGAGATGAGACAGACTAAAAATAAGTATTCAAGGGTGGCTTAAGGGTCATTGTAAGGGACCTTGGAAAGGGAATCAGTTACTCAAAGGTTTTTATAAAGATGATACATAATTCATTTTAAAAAGTAATTTGCAAATCAGATTAGGTTAAACCTGTAGAATTTTAGCAATAATGTAGAAGTGTTTTCAATTCAGGAAACTTATTTGCTTAGATTTCTAGCTATAAGTGAAATGCGTATAAAAATACATGTTGAGTAGATATTACAACTACCAGCACAATCTATGCAACCTAAACATCCAAATTATTTAAACACCCAAACATAACCTTGACAAAATATTTGTCAGTCTTTAATTTTAAAACAACTCCTGCTGAACTACCCATTTAATTCTTATAGTTCTTTGCAGCTCAGAAGCAGTTCAATCCAAAAATCTCAAAAATAAACTAGAGAATAATTTGCACTTTCATTCCTATCCTATGCTTGCTTGATCTTATAGGATAATTGTTTTTTTCTCCCATACTAATTTGTGTGACTTGTTCATTTTCTCCATGACCGAAAGAACACAGAAGCTTGGAGAAATACGTTACATGGGATTTATCGTCTGCTTGAAAGTCTACTTCTGGTTTGGTGCAGCAGAAATGTTTAGGTCATTGGCCTTAAAACTGACTCAGGCCCTGACATAAGGCTTCTCTCGATGATAAGAAACCAGAGAAAGAAGATGTGGGCAGGAGTATAAGAGGCAGCTGGTTATTTATCAGGATAACTTTAAAGAGACAAGGATCTGGTGAAAATGTGACTCGCAGATGCTTTGTCTGTATCTCTCTTTTCTTTCCTCATCTACTTTCCCTTTTCCTGCGAATGAATCACTGGAGGATTCTTCAGCTGATACCCAAAGATGTAAAGAACAGAGACAGTAAAGGCAGCAAGCAGATTCAACTCTTCCATGGAGTTCTACAGCAAAGGAAAGCAGAGACATGAGTATTTGCAATGATGCACAGGAAGTTTCCCTTTTTAGAAAAGAGAGAGGAGGTAGTTATGGTAGTAATGTCTCAGAGTAGATAAAAAAGAATAGGATCCAAAAACAAGCGAAAGGGCCAGCTTTAGTCAGGGACCCAGACAATTCATCCATAGGAGGTAAAGTAGGAAGGGAGCTCATGGAAGTTTTCTGCTAATTATTTCTATTTTTTTAATTAGCTTTTTTTTTTTTGGCTGCACTGGGTCTTTGCTGCTGCATGTGGGCTTTCTCTAGTTGTGTCAAGTAGAGGCTATGCTCTAGTTGCGGTGTGCAGGCTTCTCATCGTGGTGGTCTCTCTTGTTGCAGAGCATGGACTCTAGGGCATGCTGGCTTCAGTAGTTGTAACACCGCAGGCTCAGTAGTTGTGGCATGTGGGCTTAGTTGCTCCATGGCATGTGGGATCTTCCTGGACCAGGGATCGAACCCTGAGTCCTGCACTGTCAAGCAGATTCTGTACCACTGGACTACTAGGGAAGTCCCTAATTCTTTCTATTTTGACAGAGAGATAGAAAGATCATCTGAAAAACTGAGAACTGCTAAGGGGTGTTGAAGGTTTGAGAAGAGATGATTAGGTACGAAATGATCAGGAGACTGAGAGCATATGCAGACAAACAGGGCAGCATAGCATTTTCAGGCATCACTTGAGGTTGGTGGTCCAGTTAGCTTGGCTGGGTGGTTTTCTCCAGACAGGCTCAGCAGCACAGGTATAGACCTTGAACAGGCCAAGCTTGAGTTTAACCAGGGTTGAGGTTTTACTATTGAGGATGTTGAAATGCGGTGGGGAGAACATGGTAAGTGAGGGTATAAACAGTGGAGTTATAATGATTGACCGTGGAATTCAAGAAGAATGTTGAGAAACAGGGAAGCATTCTTAGGGCCAATGAATCTCAGGACCCAGAGAGGTAGAAGGATCGTTGGCTATAGGGTACTGAAGAATGTGAGCAAAACGAAAATTGGTGATCAAATTGTGATCTGCAAACCTGAGATTATGGAGGCTGTGCAATTAGTGTCAATGATAAAACCTAGGGCATGTCTACAGGGCCTGCAGGGAGGATTCTAAGCAATGTCATGCACAGAAAGGAGGTCAGGCACCGAGAGGTCAGGATCATTCTTTTTCTGTACAAAACCACTATGAATTATTACAGGAGTAGTATCAAAAACAGGAACAAGGATCCATAAGCAAGGGTCTAGAGCAAGAAGGGTTTGGAGTGTGATATGAACTCAGATTACACTGAAAAGATTAGAGTGAAAACAATGAGGATGGTGACCGTGGAGTCTGGAAGGAGCAGGATTTGAGAAGAACAAGGAGACCTAGTGATACACGGAAGGGAAGAGAGACAGCAATCATGTTCTGAAGGCAGCAGAGAAACCGTATTCTGGGGAGGAGCCAGATTTCATTTACGAGAGCATAAAGGGAGTGAGCACAGAAATGAGGCTGAGGATGAAAGACTGAACTCCAGAGGATGTGGTGGGAGGATTCTGAACATTGAGGGTGTCTTAAACATGGGGTCAGATTAGAGGAAGTACATAACCATATTGAGGATAAGGGTTCAGATGACAAGGAAAGAAATGGTGTACCTGAGTCCCTTGTGGTGATTGAAGTATTCGGATGAAGGGAATGATGGAAGTGTTCTTACCACGTGTTCACTGGTAAATATTTCAGTGCTGGAGGAGTGGAAGTGGCCTCTCCGAGAGCACAGAGGACCGTGGTGTGCCAACAGCAGTATGATGGCCTTCTGTCCACCTCATGCTCCCACCTAGCTATAATCCTATCACGCTAAATTTATGGCATCATATCAGTTATGGAGAAATGGCAAGGCTCATAAATGTGTACCTATAACACATACAGTTTTGTTTTGTTTTGTTTTTGCAGTAGAGTCACTTTACAATACTGTGCTAGTTTCTGCTGAACAGCAAAGTGAATCAGCTGTACATGTACATGCATATAAGGAGGCTGAGGCTTATAATTCTGTTAATATTTGGATAATTTACTCAGAATAACAGAACTGTTTAGCAGTAGAGCCAGAATAAGAACTAGATAAGTAAAATTTAGCAGACACTATGTTTATTACTTCAGAAGCAGGTTGTCTCAATCAGCACAGGCTGGGTTCTGCAGCCGTAACATGCAGCCCCTAAACTGCAGTGGCTTAAAATCACAAAGATTTATTTCTCATAGCCATCCTGGATCAGCTGTGGGGCTGTGCTGTGCGATCTTCATGCCAGACTTCTCTAAGCTAATGGAACAGTCACTTTGTTAAATATTGACAGAAGAGAGGGAAAGAAGAAAGTATAGCAAGATGGTACAGTATCACATCGGGTCAGAGAACTTATTCCTAAAAGTGACATCACTGCTTCTGTTCCTATATAACATAAGCCACACAACCAATCCTAACTCTAAGGGGTCAGGGAAGCGCAATCTTACCAAGCTTAAGAGACATGAAATATGAGGTAGTTAGGAATGATGCTAAAGCTGAAACTCCAGTACTTTGGCCACCTCATTCAAAGAGTTGACTCATTGGAAAAGACTCTGATGCTGGGAGGGATTGGGGGCAGGAGGAGAAGGGGACGACCGAGGATGAGATGGCTGCATGGCATCACGGACTCGATGGACATGAGTCTGAGTGAACTCTGAGAGATGGTGATGAACAGGGAGGCCTGGCATGCTGCGATTCGTGGGGTCGCAAAGAGTCGGACACGACTGAGTGACTGAACTGAACTGAACTGAAGTAGCTACTTTTAATCATCCTGCTTAGCCTGAAGACTTCTCAGAGATTCATGGACTCTTGTATCTGGTTCCATGCTATTTTGTTCTTAGAAGATGCATTCTATTTAGCTTGGAATTAAAACACCTTTATGGTCAGAACCTGCTGGTCATAATATGATTTTAAAATAGTGAATACATTTCTAAATCCTTATTTAAATGGTTGTGTAATATTCCTTATATCATTCTTCCATTAATCAGTGAACAATTCTCTACCATTACACTTGTCAGTTGGTATCAATTTTTCACTATTTCAACCCAGAGCTGTTATAAATATTTCTGTGAGGGGCAATTCATGTTGCTGTTGTTGTTTTTCATTGGTTTCACTCTTTGACAGCTACTAAGAGACTTTTCCTTGTCATAAATATTGCAAATAAATTTCATGATTTTCTCTTTGTCTTTTAGTGTAATTACGGCATTTTGGGACAAGCAGGTTTTCAAGAGCTTTGTTGGAACAGCAACGTATGAGTAGATGGGCACTCCATTTCCATCCTGTGCATCATCTCAGTAGTCAAAGCAAATGAAATCTGATTATGAGCTCTGGGGTCCTAACATCCACAGCTGTCTTTATCTTCTAGCATTTTTGTTTGCTTGTTGTTTTTTTTTTTTAATTGACTCCTTGGATGCTCTGATCTGTATCTCTGTAAACAGAAAAAGAATAATAAATGAAACACATGAGGCCAAAACCAAGATTCAGTGTTATTAAAGGAAAAATGAGAACACTAGATTAGAAAGACAGATAGGAAGAATAGATATCCCTAAATGATGCCAGATGCACTAAGATACAGATCATATTACATTTCTCCAGGTCATTTCTCTAGTTTTTTCTGCTCATCCCTTAGCCTCTAACATTCAAGTGTACTTGTTTTTCAGCCTCAAAAACAAAACTTCAAATGTTCATATTTGTTCACATTAGATGGCATTCAGGAACAAGTCTAACATTTCATTCCTTGGTGGAAAAGTTACTTCATCATTCTCTAGTAATGAAAAAAAAGTTTTAAACAAAGACTTCTTTTATCACCAATGTATCCATCAAACATTCAGACACTGTGGGATTTAAAGAGACCTGAGGTTTTAAACTTTTTTCTTGATGGATTTTTATGCCACTTGTATTTTCAATAACTATTTGTTTGCATTTATTTTTACAAGAAAAATTAGCATGCGATTAAGGTATGTAAATGAACTTAGGAATTTATTTTTAATTGAAAGGTTAATATTCTTAGCTGTTTTGAGTGATGCTAAGAAATTCCTAAGGATAAAAATGAATGGATTTCAAGTATGATGATTGTTTGGAACAAAGTGGAGAAGATATTTTTATGTTACTCTAAATGAATATAGTTAAAGGAATTTCAAAGTTAACTGAACTCTTAATTTGTCATAATTCATATGACTTTTTTGAAATGCCCTACTTATCATTACTTTGTTCATGCCTTTTCCTGTAGAAAACAAAACATTTAATTGACCCAGAGGATCTGTTCAAGAGTTATATCAACATACTTTAAAGGTAGATTTAATTTAAAATTAGAGCAAATTTTGCAGATGACTTAAGGAATAAGATAAAGTCACCTATTTACAAATCACTGACATCAAATTATACTTCATATACATGTCATCAAAGGAATTTGTTAGAAACTATATTTTTTTAACTTTTTATTTTGTATTGGAGTATAGCCAGTCAACAATGTTGTGATAATTTCAGGTGAACAGCAAAAGAACTCAGCCATCCCTATATATATATCCATTATCCCCCAAACTCCCTTCCCATCCAGGCTGCCACATAACATTGGACAGAGTTGCCTGTGCTATAGGGTAGGTCCTAGAAATTATATTCTGACTTTTTAAAAAAAATACCTCTTATTGGGAAAGCGAAAATGAATTACATTTTCATCACAAGAGGTGGGAAAGAAATAGTCATAGATGTCGTGAATATTGTTCTGCAGAAAACTTTCTGGATCATCCTGTGAATAAGATAGATCTATAAAAAACAGGAATTGGGATAAAATCAGTCATCTCCTGGGAACTGCTTCATTACTAGATTCAACTTCTCCTGACCTTATGCTGATTATATGATACAGTTTTATGAGGAGATATAAAATGCTAGCAACTACCTTAGGTGGGGTTGGGGGTATCCAATCGCAACTTGACTCCTAAAACTAGTCTATTTAAAATTGTAGCATTAAATGATGGCAAAGGTTTCCAAAAGATAAAAATCAATAAATATTTTTAGGATCCTGATTGATGAACATTTCTGCAGTATTTTGAGATATTTCAAAATAGGTAGTAAATATTTCTCTAGGTGAAAGCTATAACTTGAAGCTAAAATGAATGTAGTCTCAGGTCTGAACTAAGTTACCTGAGTATTAGGTTCAGGCATCTGCATGAACGATTTCTTTTTTGTGTCCCATCCCTAAAGAAAATATAGTGGATCTTTTCTTTTAATAGAGACCCACTTATTATGTGGCTTAACTTGACATATCCTACTGAGGCCGCTTCAATCAGAACTGACCATGTATAACAGCAATATGTCAACACCTCAAAGACACAGACATCATTTATCTAGTAACTTTGATTATCTAGAAAACAACAAATAGCAGGAAGTAATAAAGGTATTTGAATAGTTGAGACAGGAAACATACAGACTGAGTTTTATGAGCTCTCTGTTCATTGAAGAAATCTTTAGGCCTTTACTCTCTGTACCTAACCCTGACTTTAGACATAATTTTAACTGCCTCTTACATTTGTTTACTCTGTCTATAGCAAATTAGGAGCAAGACATTAAAAGTTGGAAACATTGAAGGGAACCCATCAACAGCAGAAAGTGGTACTGTACAGCCTGAGCATAGAGATGAGAAAGAAAAATATTAGATTCAACCACCACTACCACCACCACCAACAACAACAACAATGATAGTAATAGCTCTTTGCAGCCATTTAGGATGCCATAAATGGCTCTTTTGTTAACCATAGTATAGATGATAGAAAGTCAGGATCTCAAGTGTGCACACATTTCTATATGTGAGATACACCATCCCCTGTGGAGAAAGAATGTCTCCATAAACTCTCACCAGGAAACATTATTGAAGGTTTGAACTCATCTGTGATCACCAAGGCATTTTATATTTGGCTTCCCAGGAATCTTGCCATTAAGTAAAGGGATGATGTCTTAAGATATACACACCCAGTCAGTGGAACTCCCAATTAAAATTAATAAACTGACTTTCTGACATATATGTGTCTTATATAATGGACATCCACTAGGGATCAAATCATCCTTGATTTTACTAATGAAATCCAGTGTGTCGACCTGCAAGTCTAGAGAAAGGAACATTAGTTTTGAAAGCACAGTCCTTCAGAAAGGACTCAAACCCAGCCATACCTCAGATTGGGACCTCAGATTGAACCTCCATTCCCTGAGTTAGGAGAGGACTCAAATCCACTGACTTTTAATTGAATCTGATCACGTGGTCNAACCTGCAAGTCTAGAGAAAGGAACATTAGTTTTGAAAGCACAGTCCTTCAGAAAGGACTCAAACCCAGCCATACCTCAGATTGGGACCTCAGATTGAACCTCCATTCCCTGACTTAGGAGAGGACTCAAATCCACTGACTTTTAATTGAATCTGATCACGTGGTCTCAGGACTTACTGAAGGTCAGATTCTCTTGTCTTGGCTCAGAAAGAATTCAGCAAGAGACAAAGTGACAGGTAGAGTGAGATTACTGGTATAGGACACTTGTGAGAAATACAAGCGAGCAGGCAAAGAGGACTATATTTTTCAAATCAAAGAAAAAGAAAAGGAGAAAACCATTTTCTTCTTCATTCTTGGGCAGATGTCAAGGCTTATATCATTAGTTCCTCCTTTGACCCAGTATGGTCTAACCAGGACTGTCATTGTGTATTTAAATGATGTGTGTATTAACAGAAGGATGGTAAGATTCATATATGAATATTAATATTCATGTAAGATTTTGGTATAATGTCTCATTTCCCCTAGTTTCTTTCACCTTTCACCTATATTCCTGTATTAGCTACATTCAGAGATGCTGCTCCTCAAAACCCATTAACTCCCTGACTTCATGTAACAAGACTCAGACTCCATATCTATTAGTCTTCTGTTTTAACCATCAGAACTTGTGGCTTGAGAGTATTTGGCACTTGAATGTGCTTGGTCTTCCTTCAAGGTAGAGTTGATTTTTTTTCTAGGTTACTGAATTATTTTCTTGAGTGGTCGTTAGCTTACCACAGTTTCCCAAATGCTCTTAAAAATTCCCTTTCTGTCTAATGCCTAGTGGCATTTCTAAAACAACTATTTAATTATCCTACTCTATCCCTATCAGTTTCTCATAAGAATTCGAAGCCCTGACACCAACTGAGGCCTCAACACCAACCTACTCCTTTATTCCCCAACATAATAATTTATCTTCCAGCAAAGTTTTAGTGGGAAGATTCTGATTTTAAAGATTCTGTTCTATTTCCTAGAGGAAGTATTCATTTTCTTAAGGAAATCCTAAGAGTACCTACCCATTTGCATGAGGCAAAAACATTCTTTAGCAAGTTACAGGCTGTGATATTTTTACAAATGTCCCAATTACTCTTCTGAATCTTTAAACATTCACCATTAAAGAATTTCTGGTCACACATACAGACATTTTTATAATTATGGAAAAAAATTTTAAAAAGCTTCTAGATGCAAAAATAAGACTTCCAATGCACAGAATAAACAAAAGGATTTATAAGTACTTTTGTGATTTTAAAGCAGCTTTGGGGGAGGAAACTTCTGAGGTAGCATTGCAGATACTCTGTCCAAAATAAAACTGTGAGCCTGAAGCCTTTATCTATAAACAGAAACTGTGAGATATGGAGTTTCTAGCAGTCTTCTGACATCATAAATATTAACTAATGTCTTCCTGTGATTTTTCATTGACTGTAGTTCTGGGCACCATGCAAAGATGTATGACATAGTCATGCCTTATGTACAGAGGAAAGATTGATAATTGCCAGAGGCAGGAGGATAGGAGGGACTGGGAGAAATGGGTGAACAGGGTCAAAAGGTACAAACTTCCAGTTATAAAGTAAATAAGTCATGAGGATATAATGTACAGCATGGTGGCTCTAGTTAATAATTCTACATGTTTCAGAGTCACTAAGTGAGCAGATCCTAAAAATTTTTATGACAAGAATTTTTTTGTAACTACCTAAGGTGATAATATTAACTAGATTCATTGTGCTGATCATTTCCCAATACATACACATATTGAATCATCATGTTTTGTACCAGAAACGAGTATTATGTGATATATGTCAATTAGACCTCAACTTTAATTTTTTTTAATTCTTCAAAATTAAAATTTAGGGACTTCCCTGGCAGTCCCATGGTTGGGACTTCAGAATCCGCCTGCAATGCAGGAGACACCAGTTCAATTCCTGGGTTGGAAAGATCCCCTGGAGAAGGAATAGGCTACCCACTCCAGTATTCTGGCCTGGAGAATCCCATGGACTGTACAGTCTGTGGGGTTGCAAAGAGTCGGACACGACTGAGCAACTTTCAGTTTCAGTTCCCTGTTCAGGGAGCTATGATCCCACATGACTAGTGCCCAAAAAACCAAAACATAGAAGNGCTACCCACTCCAGTATTCTGGCCTGGAGAATCCCATGGACTGTACAGTCTGTGGGGTTGCAAAGAGTCGGACACGACTGAGCAACTTTCAGTTTCAGTTCCCTGTTCAGGGAGCTATGATCCCACATGACTAGTGCCCAAAAAACCAAAACATAGAAGCAATCTGGCAACAAATTCAATGAAGACTTTAAAATACTAAAATCAGACCACTTTAAAAAATAAAATTTAAAACTAGTCGTGGTTGCTCATCACTTTAGTCAGACTTTACAAGTGCCATCATATTTTAAAAGCACACCTAGACAAAGTCTAAGAATGGATCTACTTCTCTTATTTGCCTCTGAGTGTACTTATGAGAGTTGCATTTTTAGATTGGGTCAGGGCAGTGGCAAACGGTCTTTTCTATTCCAGCTTATCAGTTCACGGTGATGTGAGGAGGAAGGAAAGGGGAAGGACTGTTGAGTCAACCGCTTGTCGTTTCATTTTTATATTTGAGTCTGTAAACTGTTTAACAAAGCTGCTTGCACAGAGCTGCCCATGATAAGAGGCAAAGAGTGGGTGAAAGTGAAGTCGCTCGTCGCATCTGACTCTCTGTGACCCCGTGAAATACAGCCCACCAGGCTGCTCCGTCCATGGGATTCTCCAGGCAAGAATACTGGAGTGGGCTGCCATTTCCTTCTCCAGGGGATCTTCCCGACCCAGGGATTGAACCCGGGTCTCCCACACTGGTGGCAGACGCTTTAACTCTGAGCCACCAGGGATACACCCACAATGGGAGAAAACATGCCTACTAGATGACCTCATAAGCTGTGGGCCCTGTACTCAAGACAAAGNTTTTTATATATATATATATATATATATATATATATATATATGACTGATGTGAAATGGTATATCCTTTTTTATTTTATTTTTAAAAAATATTTCTTCATTTGACTGCATTGGGTCTTAACTGTGGCTCTTAGTTGTAGAATACTGGGTCTTTCATCACATGTGGGATCTTAGTTCCCTGACTAGGGATCAAACTCACATCCCCTACATTGGTAGGCAGATTCTTAGCCACTGGACCACAAGGGATGTTCCCTGATAAATGCTTCTTTACATTATGGCTTTCTTACTGCTCTATTTATGAATGCCCCACCTCATGAATGAGGTCAAAGAGCCCAGATGCTAATATATCATTTAAAAATTTGTCTTTCTGAAACCACAGTGTAGAGGACACTCTAGGTGTGTCCTTGAAAGGAAATAAATGTTATTTCTGGTGCAGAAAATGAGTTAAACTTTTAGACTAGGGTAAGGAAGGGTTTATTTCTCTCTAGATTAAATAATCTAATTTATAACTTTTCATTCATTAATAGCCAAATGTGATTTAATTGAATTTGGTTTGATTTAATAAATTAATCCTAAGAATTTGAGAAATAGTATTGTAAAGTAATTAGCCTCCAATGAGAAGTAAATAAATGAAAAGAATATGAGCTGGGTCAGTTATAAAATAAAATATCATGCTAACAAGTACATGTGATTTTTTTTTTAATTTACCATTTTTTAGAAAAGATGACTTTTCAAAATATCAGATGTAATGTGTATGAAAGAACTTTTCAGGAGCCCACAACCTGAAATGAAATATTTTATTTCTTGTTATTAATAAGCTAGGGGCTTCCCAGGTGGCACTAGTGGTAAAGAACCCACCTGCCAATGCAGGAGACGTAAGAGATGTGGATTCGATCCCTGGGTTGGGAAGATCCCCCGGAATGGGAAATGGCAATCCACTGCAGTATTCTTGCCTGCAAAATTTCATGGACAGAGGAGCCTGGTGGACTACAGTCTATGGAGTCACAAAGAGTTGGATATGACTGAGCACACACACACACACACAATAAGCTAGAATTGGGAGGAGAGGGAGACTTTCTGAATAATATGCCCTAGGCTTGTAGTTAAATGCCTCCTTAATAAACATTCACTGCTGACCCTGATGCTGGGAAAGATTGAGGGCAGGAGGACAAGGTGACAACAGAGGATGAGATGGTTGGACAGCATCACTGACTCGATGGACGTGAGTCTGAGTGAACTCCGGGAGTTGGTGATGGACAGGGAGGCCTGGCGTGCTGCGATTCATGGGGTCACTGACTCAATGGACGTGAGTTTGAACAAGCTCCAGAATATGGTGAAGGACAGGGAAGTCTGGTGTTCTGCAATCCATAGGGTTGCACAGAGGTGGACACAACTGAGTAACTAAACAAGAAAATCTCTGTATAAGAAAGATGTTTTCAGAGACACATTGTGTCTATTCAAAAGATCAGATTAATTTGATGAAAAGGATCCTTTTAATAAAACAACTCTGGGGGAGAAGCATTTCTGGAATGTCAGACTAAGGACCTCAGAATATTCAGTCCTTCATAAAATCATTGTAAACTCCTGCAAAAATTGTCAAAGTCAACTTTTTCAAGAATCTTAAAATTAACCAAAGGCTTACACTGATCCAGGGAGCATTCATTCAAGAAAAAACAGCTGAAGCTGGGTAAGAACAGTGAGCTTTGTGGCACTTTAGCTCCATTTTCCCAGACCTCTCTCCCTAGTTCAAAAATCACCTTGAAGACCAGCAGCCTTAGAACTATGGTTAATAAGAATAAATATGAGAAGGTCAGAGGCCCCCAAAGCAAACCCAACAGGTCTGGAGCTCTTGCAGAAGCCCCAGTCTCATGACGCTGTCGTGATTTACGTTCTTCCTGTCCAGAAGCTCCCTGGGAAGAGGACAGATCTGAATCAGAGATCACCCAGAGAAGAACTCTTATCTCGAAAGGAACTGTTTAATATCGTCTGAGGTGGTGATACTAGTAGGGCCAATAAGAGGCTGACCAAAAACCTGCAAAGGAAGATCTAGGTAATAAGATATCCATAGGTGCCAACCCTTAACATATTTCTTAGGACCTAGAGTGCTACAGGCACATGCCAGAAGCATATGGGAAGGCCTTTTCTCTCAGCTCTTTCCATTTTATTTGAAGTATAGTTAATTTACAATGTTCTGTTAATTTCAGTGTACAGCAAAGTGATCCAAAAATACATACACACACACATATCTTTCTCTTTCAGTTTCTTTTCCATTATAGGTTAATTAGAAGACATTGAATATAGTTCACTGTACTATACAGTAGGTCCTTGTCATTTACTTATTTTATATACAGTAGTGTGGCTCAGTGGGTAAAAGAATCTTCCTGAAATGCAGGATATACAGGAGACATAGATTTCATCCCTGGGTTGGGAAGATCCCCTGGAGAAGGAAATTGCAATCCACTCCAGTATTCTTGCCTGAAAATCCCATGGACAGAATACAGCAGGCTACAGTTCAAAGGACTGCAGAGAGTCAGACACTGAATAAGCATGCATGTACAGCGTGTATATTTTAATCCCAAACTCCTAATTTATTTCTCTTCACCCTGCTACCCCCTTTAGTAACCATAAGTTTGTTTTCTGTGCCTGTGAATTAGTTCATTTGTATCACTTTTTCAGTTCAGTTCAATTGCTCAGTCGTGTCTGACTCTTTTTAAGATTTCACAAATAAGTGATATCATATAATATATGTCTTTGACTTCACTTAATACAGTAACTGCTGGGTCCATCCATGTTGCTGCAAATGGCATTATTTCATGCTTTTCTATGGATGAGTAATATTGCATATACATATATATTTATTATATGTATATATATCACATCTTGTTTATCCATTTTTCAGTGGGCATTTAAGTTGCTTTCATTATCTTGGCTATTATAAACAGATGGTATGAATATTGGCTCATGCCAAATGTTTCTGAATTATAGGATTACAAGATTATATGGTAGTCTATTTTTAGTTTTCAAGGAACCTCCATACAGTTCTCCAAAGTAGTTACACCAATTTACACTCCCACCAGCAGTGAAGGAGGTTTTCCTCTTTTCCACACCCTCTCCAGCATTTATCATTTGTAGACTTTTTAATGATGATCTCGTTGACTGGTGTAAGGTGATACCTCATTACAGTTTTGGTTTGCATTAAAAGTTATGACCAACCTAGATAGCATATTCAAAAGCAGAGACGTTACTTTGCCAACTAAGGTCTATGGAATTGTCCAGACCAGAGTACTGGAGTAGGTAGCCTTTCCCTTCTTTAGGGAATCTTCCCAACCCAGGGATCAAACCCAGGTCCCCCACATTGCAGGCAGATTCTTTACCAACTAAGCCACAAGGGAAGCCCAAGAACACACTGGAATGGGTAGCCTATCCCTTCTCCAGCAGATCTTCCCAACCCAGGAATCGAACCAGGGTCGCCTGCATTGCAGCCAGATTCTTTACCATCTGAAATATCAGGGAAGCCCATTTTTATATGAGTAGACAGCAAAAACTGATGGTTATAATAATGAGAGGAAAGTAACAAAATTATTTTATTGTTAGGATTCTTATGATGTCAGATATATATCCTCTTTTATGATTTTTAAAAGTATGTGAACCCTTCAAAATACACCCACTTGTTTAGTTTCATGATGACCATTTTAAACACATTCAGATCTCTGTCTAAAAATTAAGTTTAAAATACGAAGAAATAAAATTGATATAGTGGAAGATTTGGGGACTTGAAGATCAGAAGACAAAAGTCTGTTTCATACCCTTTAAATGAAATTTAGAGACAAGGGAATTTTCCACCTTATCTAGCCTAAACAAGAGGACAAAAGGGTGGATAGTCCAGACGACAAGCAATGACCTATAAGATTAAAAAGAAGTCTCTTTGTTGCAATTTTATCATCACTTGTAAGTGATAAAGTGCCAAAAGACAGGCTTATGGCAGTAGCAATACATTTTCTTTGAGGCAGTAAAATCGTCAACAAGGTGTCTGTATGTATGTAGCCCTGCTTGAATATGAAAGCAATTTTCCAAACCCTGTACCTTAATTCTATTGTTTTCATCAAGGATGAATATTCTAGATCACAATTTTCAGTGACTGATTATAATGGACACAGCTTGAAAAATGGATAAGGAAGCTCCCCAAATGATTACTGAACAAGAGTCCAAGACCATCAGCAGCAATATTTGCATTTACCTAAAAAGAGATTAAATGCTAACAGGACTGTTGTACATTTGTCTGCATAGCATCCTTGTATGCTTTTTCTGTTAAATTACAGTAAGGAAAGGGCAAGGTTGGAGTAGCACAAAAATAAGAAAATCTAAATAAAACAGATCTACATCGAAGTTTAAGAGGATGTTGCACAGTAATATGAACATTAATACATACATTAGATTAAATCCCTGAATTTTTAAAAGCTATACATTATTAGAAATAAAACAACTCCACTGAAATAATGTAAATGCCATTTAATTACATCACTTTCAACAAGATCATTTTCAGCTGTTTTCAAGTCTAGGTTAGAAAATATTAACATATCACCTTTAAGTATTTAATTCAGTTATGACCAAAGGCAATTTTAATTATTTAGTTTCTCAACAGCTTTTATGGATAATTTTATGATCAATAGTTTTGTAGGAAGGCTACTTAGAAAAGAGTAATAACTTTTATGTGTGAAGAAATAAGCAGATTGTCATGAGTCAAAAATTAATTGCTCTGTCTGCTCTTTGTTCCGCTTAGTATGATAGGGTAAGTTAATGCTTTGGAGGTTTTCTTATCCTGGGAAGGGTTTTATTTGTTTGTTTTTGTTATTGATATTGCCACAGAGGGGGCATCCATAAATGATGATCTCAAATCAGAGCTTGATGATACTCCTTTTACAACATGCATAAGTGTGTGTACTTAAGAAATTGGCAGGGGTACTCGAGTGGTTGTTTTACAGACACACAAGGGACCGCAAATGACAGGGAAGTTTAAAAGATTGTAGTACGCAGGGGAAAAGGAATAGCAGAATATTGATGGCCTGACAAGTTTAACACAAGTACTTTGGAAGATTGCTAGGGAGAAAATAGTACCCTAGAATCCTCAGAATATAATATACTTTACTTAATTGAGTTTTGAGAACAATAAGAAAGATCTTCACTTAGAAGATGTTTCTAACATAGGATGGTTTGTTTCATTAAGTAGCATAGTAAGTAGTATAGTACCATATTTCATTTGCTCTATGAGGATTTAGGGGCTTCCCAGGTGGCGCTCGTGGTAAAGAATCTGCCTGCCGTTGCAGGAGATGTAAGAGACGTGGATTCGATCCCTGGGTTAGGAATATCCCCTGGAGGAGGGCATGGCAAACCCGCTCCAGTATTCTTGCCTGGAGAATCCCATGGACAGAGGAGCCTGGTGGGCCAAGGTCTACAGGGCCACAAAGAGTTGGACACGACTGAAGCAACTCAGCACACACACACATGAGGATTTAAAGTCTTGCAGAAGCTCATTCTGCACCTCAAATATCACTGGAAAAATTCTATAAATATGAGGGAAAAAAAGGTTTCAAAGATGGATTTAATGTGGGTAGACATTTGTATAGAGTAAAGAATGTCATAAACTCCTGGTGAAATCTTGCTCTTTAGAGACTTGCTTTCTAATTTTAAACAGTATCATGGAAAGATGCTTATGCATGGGGTCTTCCTATCTTTCAGGGTTTTGCTTGCTTTTAAAACCACAATAGGGAGATTCAAGCAACTTCATTTTGTAGAAGATGCACCACACCAACCACACATTTGAAAATTCTTGCTTATTTATAAGTAATAGACAATAATAGTAATAGCAATAGAAATGGTGAAGCTAAAGGACAATAGTCATATTTTTTGAAGACACTACGTGAAAAACAAAAAAAGTCTTGAAATCTCTAGTCCTCCAAACAGTTAGGCAGTAGGCAGTAGCCTGGCTGGAATGGTTTGGTAATAAGTGGTTCCAGAAAGAAAAGTGTGGAGCAAAGGAAACTTCAAGCTCTCTCTTACATCCAACTCTGTGCAGCTACCTTCCATAAAACAGAATTTAAATGCCTTTTTTTTCTTTCTTTTTACATTTTATTTTTTTTTTAATGTGAACCATATTTGAAAGCCTTTATTGAATTTGTTACAATATTGCTTCTGTTTCATGTTTCTGATTTCTGGCCATGAAGCATGTGGTATCTTAGCTCCTCAATCAAGGATCAAACCCCCACCCCCTGCATTGAAAGGCAAAATCTTAACCTCTGGGCCACTAGGGAAGTCCCTAAATCACTTTCTTATTTGGGGGGAAAAAAAAGTATTTCTAAATTCTCTATTTTTCCTCGCATCCTCACATCAGTTCCTCAGAACCACTCTAACTTTGACTTTTTCATTACCCATTTTTTCTAAGAGTGATTTCTCTACATTAAAATATAGGGCACAGTTTAAAAAGAAACATGAAAGTCATCTGAAGTCATCTCTGCCCTCTTAATTTTATAGCAAAAAGGAACTACACCAGGCAGAAATCAGATGATCCATTGAAGACTACACAAATATTTCCTCATATAGCCCAAATCAGAACCGCAGTATTTTTCTACTTAGTACACGAGTCTTCTGTATTTAACAAGGAAAGCGGTTTTGAGTTAGTCCATGGCCAAGGTACATATAATAGTGTAGGCAAAATCCTTTATGTGTCTCTGCATTATATGACTGCTTCTACTGCTTCTAAGTCACTTCAGTCATGCCCAACTCTGTCTGACCCATAGATGGCAGCCCACCAGGCTCCCCCATCCCTGGGATTCTCCAGGCAAGAACACTGGAGTGGGTTGCCTTTTCCTTCTCCAATGCATGAAAGTGAAAAGTGAAAGTGAAGTCACTCAGTCGTGTGCGACTCTTAGTGACCCCATGGACTGCAACCCACCAGGCTCCTCCGTCCATGGGATTTTCCAGGCAAGAGTACTGGAATGGGGTGCCATTGCCTTCTCCATATGCTT
>SJYX01008232.1:93036-103558 GCA_006410675.1 Oreotragus oreotragus | reverse complement strand
GATCCAACCAGTCCCATTCTGAAGGAGATCAGCCCTGGGATTTCTTTGGAAGGAATGATGCTAAGGTTGAAACTCCAGTACTTTGGCCACCTCACGCGAAGAGTTGACTCATTGGAAAAGACTCTGATCCTGGGAGGGATTGGGGGCAGGAGGAGAAAGGGACGACAGAGGCTGAGATGGCTGGATGGCATCACTGACTCGATGGACGTGAATCTGAGTGAACTCCGGGAGTTGGTGATGGACAGGGAGGCCTGGCGTGCTGCGATTCATGGGGTCACAAAGAGTCAGACACGACTGAGCGACTGAACTGAACTGAATACCAAGTGATATTGAACATCTTTTCATGTTTCTACTGACCATCTGTATGTCTTTGGAGAACTGTCCATTTAGCTCTTCTGCCCACTTTTTGATTGGGTTGTCTTTTTGATATTAAGCTCTGTGAGCTGTCTAATCTCATAGCTCTTGCTGACCTTAAGGCTTTGTACAAACATCAGTGACCACTAAGTGGTCGGAATTGTAAAGTCCCTGAGTGTTGAAGACATGCATAAAAAGGTACAAAACTCCTCAGCAAAAAGAGATTGACTTACTGGTTTGAGAAATCTAAGGAAATCTCTGTCTAGTTATTGGACTTTCCTGGTTGCTCAGATGGTAAAGGATCTGCCTGAAATGTCAGAGACCTGGGTTCAATCCCTGGGTGAGAAAGATTCCCCTGGAGAGGGGAATGGCAACCCATTCTAGTCTTCTTGCCTAGAAAATTCCATGGACAGAGGAGCCTACCTAGTTATTACCTGACCACTAAGCTAACAAAATCACTGCAGATGGTGATTGCAGCTATGAAATTAAAAGACACTTACTCCTTGGAGGGAAAGTTATGACCAACCTAGAACTTGAGCGCATATTGAAAAGCAGAGACATTACTTTGCCAACAAAGGTCTGTCTAGTCAAGGCTGTGGTTTTTCCAGTCATCATGTATGGATGCAAGAGTTGGACTGTGAAGAAAGCTGAGCACTGAAGAATTGATGCTTTTGAATTGTGGCATTGGAGAAGACTCTTGAGAGCCCCTTGGACTGCAAGGAGATCCAACCAATCCATTCTAAAGGAGATCAGTCCTGAGTGTTCTTTGGAAGGAATGATGCTAAAGCTGAAACTCCAGTACTTTGGCCACCTCATACGAAGAGTTGACTCATTGGAAAAGACTCTGATGCTGGGAGGGATTGGGGGCAGGAGGAGAAGGGGACGACAGAGGATGAGATGGCTGGATGGCATTACTGACTCGATGGACGTGAGTCTAAGTGAACTCCGGGAGTTGGTGATGGACAGGGAGGCCTGGCATGCTGCAGTTCATGGGGTCGCAAAGAGTCAGACACGACTGAGTGACTGAACTGAAGCTAACTAAGAGAGATTACAGTGACTGCACATTTTTCAGAATTAGTCCAGGAAAGTTACTAAACAACCAAACAGTAGCAATAATCTCAAACTCCAGAGAAGGAGGTGAATCTGATTTTTAAGATATCCACATTTTGTCCAAAATTCACCAAAACTTATGAGAGATGCAAAGAAATAGAAAAGTACAAAGCCACACAGGAGGAAAAAGAAAAAGAAAAAACAGCCAATAGAAACTGTCCATGAGGAAACGCAGATATTTGGGTTTATTAGAATAAGTCATTAAATCGACTAGAATAAATATTATCAAAGAACTAGAAGAAACAATATCCAAATAATCTAAGTATCAGGACAGTGTCTCACCAACTAGGGAATACCAATAAAGATAATTTATTTAAAACACAACAGCCAAGGAGAAATTTAATTCAAAATTGATAAACCTGAATGTACATATTCATGAGCTTAGCCTAGGCAATCATTTCTTAGGTATACCAAAAGCATAAGAGGCTATATGTGCGTGTGTGTGTGTATGTATAAATTAGACATCAAAATTTTAAACTTTTGTGCTTCAAAATATACTATCGAGAAACAAAAAACAACCCACAGAATGAGAGAAAATATTTGTAAATTCTATATCTGATGAAATTTGTTTTCTTATTTTATATTTGGAAGTTCTTAGCTTTGACCACTTTCACCCCTTTTACCTGTCCACCCACTTGCTGCCTCTGGCAACCACCAGGCGATTCTGTGTATGCAAGAGCTCAGTTTTGTTTTTGTTTGTTATTGTTTTAGATTCCACACATTAAATAGCACCTAAATGCTATTTAGGTGAAATAGCATTTATCTTTCTGACTTGTTTTACTTAGCATAATGCCCTGAAGATCCATCCATGTCGTTGCAAATGTCACGATTTCTTTCCTTTTTTAGTTTTTTTTTTTGTTTGCCAAATATTCCATTGTATACATATACCACAATTTGTTTATCCATTCTTCCATCTTGAAACACCTAGGTTGTCCTCATTTCCTGGCTACTTAGTGTTTTTGCTCTCTTTGGATAAATAGCCAGAAGTGGGCTTCCCTGGTGGCTCAGCTGGTAAAGAATCTGCCTGCAATGCAGGAGACCTGGGTTTGATCCCTGGGTTGGGAAGATCCCCTGAAGAAGGGAAAGGCTACCCACTCCAGTATTCTGGCCTGGAGAATTCCATGGACGTCCATGGAATCGCAAAGAGTTGGACATGACTGAGAAACATTTTCACCTTTTTCCAGAAGTAGAATGGTTGGATCATATATGGTCATTATATTTTTAATTTGTTGAAGAACCTCCATAGTGTTTTCCATAATGGCTGCACCAATTTGCATTGCTACCAACTATGCATGAATGTTCCCTTTCCTCCATATCCTCATCAATACTTGTCATTTCATATCTTTTTATAATACCCATTCTAGCAGGTATGGAGGCAATTTTTCATCGTGATTTTTATTTGCATTTCTCTGATGATTAGTGAAGGGAAGCACATTTTCATGTTTCTGTCAGCCACGTGTGTATCTTCTCTGGAAAAGAAAATGTCTGTTTAGTTCCATTTTATGCTACTGAGTTATATGAATTCTTCATATATTTTGGATATTTACCCCTTTTCAGATATTCCCAACCTGGGGATCAAACCCAGGTCTCCAGCATTGCAGGCAGAGTCTTTACTGTCTGAGCTATTACATATGCTTTATGAGATATTTGATTTGCAAATATTTTCTCCCATTTGGTAGGTTGGACTTTCGTTTTGTTGATGGTTTCCTTTTTTTGTGGAAAAGCTTTTAATTTGGTACACCCTCACTTGTTTATTTTGCTGTTGTTTTATTTGCTTTTGGTATAAAATCCAAAAAATCATCATAAAGACCAGTGTGAAAGAGCTTATTACCTTTAGTTTCTTCTAGGAGTTTCATGGTTGCAGGTCTGTGTTCAAGTCGATAGTTCATTTTGAGTTGACTTTTTGGTATAGTGTGAGACAGTGGCTGTCCAGTTTTCCCAGCACCATTTATTGAAGACACTGTCCCTTCTCCACTGTATATTCTTGGTTCCTTTGTCATATATTAATTGACCGTATATGCTTGGGTTTATTTCTGGGTTATCTGTTTGGTCCTGTTGATCTATGTGCCTGCTTTTATGCCAATACCACAATGTTTTGATTAGCATATAGATTTTAAATCCAGTTTGAAATCAGAAAATGTGATGCCTCCAGCTTTGTTCTTCTTTCTCAAGATTGCTTACCATACAATAGAATAGTATTTCTCAGTAAAAAAGAATGAAGCCCTTGATACATGCTACAACATGGATAAACTTTGAGAACAATATTGTATCGATAGAAGCCAGTCACAAAAGACCATGACTCTATGATTCCATTTACATGAAATATATAGAAAAGGTAAAGCCATAGAGATAGAAAGTAGAGGGGAGAGAGAAAAAGGAGAGTGACTGTTAATGGCTAAGGAGTTTCTTTTAGGGGTGATGTAAATATTCTAAGATTATTGATAGTGATGATAACTGTACAATTATGTTAATTATACAGATTATGTATAGTTATGATAATTGTACAGAATGTTAAAAGCACTGAATTATGCACTTCAAAATGATTATTTTTATCATATATGAATTATATTTCAACAAAGTTAATGTTAAGAAAAGAGATTTTTAGAAGTTGCAGCCCAAACCTAAAGTAAGCAAAACAGAAAAATTCTCAGGCTTTGGTGCTTTGTGCTTAGTTTTTCAGTCATGTCCCACTCTTTGCAGCCCCGTGGACTGTAGCCTGCCAGGCTGCTCTGCCCATGGGATTTCCCAGGCAAGAATACTAGAGTGGGTTGACAGTTTCTCCTGCAGGAGATCTTATTGACCCAGGAATCAAACCTGTGTCTCCTTGTGCCTCCTGCATTGTGGATGGATTCTTTACTTGCCGAGCCATCAGGGAAGTCCTGCAGGCTTTGGACTACCCTCCTAAGTGGGTACAACTTGTATGACTGATTACCCATAACAAAACAGACACACATATCTTCAAACTCAGGCAGCTAGCACTTTTCTTTAATGGCATTTAACAATAAAATTGGAGTCTACTTAAAATAGCTTTTTGCATTTAATTTTTATACATATGTAAATATATATATGCACATAATTTAAAACATCCAGTATTTGTGCATATAGTTCTTAGACACGTAATTTTACATTGTGTACACACGCATAAGCATACAGGTACATATTTCAAGTATACATTTCTGATATTCTTTTCTGTTTGTCTCCTCCTCTGATGCTTCCCTTCTTTGGTGATGTCAAACACCCTCCCCGATGTCAAACACCCTCCCCAAATCATCCATGTTTAAAATATAATATTACTCATATTTTTCTGTACTCCTATAATCCTGTATAGTTATGCATAGTCACACAATGGGGATTATCCTGATTTTTTAAAGTGAAGTCATGGTGATCTGGTTCTCTACATCTGGATTATCATTCTATAATACCTTGTGGAAATTCTTCCAAGGCATCTGATACAGTTTTAATTCATTCTTTTAAAGCTGCATAATAGTCCTAACTGTCCACACTGTGACTGTGCTGTAACGTATTCAGACATTCCCTTGCTCAGAGACAGTCATTTTGCTTTGACTTTTTGGCTGTGAAAAATGCTGCAATAAACAACTTCAATTCTTAGAAATGTATGTTCTATGTATTAGTTTCTAAGACACAAATTCCCTGGAATAGCGTGAAATATTTATAATTATATAGAGAGATATTATATAAAGAGATAATTTATATATATAAACACAAATGGATGTTGCCAGAAAGACTGTAATCTTATTTATCTACTTCAATGTGTTTATATATACTTTTCCCACATCCCTACCTATAATAGAGATTGTAGTTCTTTTTCATTTTTGCTATGT
Source organism: Oreotragus oreotragus (assembly GCA_006410675.1). Taxonomy (NCBI): domain Eukaryota; kingdom Metazoa; phylum Chordata; class Mammalia; order Artiodactyla; family Bovidae; genus Oreotragus; species Oreotragus oreotragus. Next base: position 98,252 of record SJYX01008232.1, on the reverse strand, counting down.
AGTTCTTTTTCATTATTGTTTGTTCAATTAGTGAGGACTCTTCCCATTACAAATTTAAAGAGAACTATCCAACTACTTAACCAATGAGGGAATAGATTAGCTCACAAAAGTATACAATATTATCAAGATTGGCTTCTCTGTCTTTCTCTCTCGGCTCCCCACCCCGACCTTTGTTTGACTCTCTTCTCTGGTCTCATGATGGTGAGCAGCCAACTCCTCCAGTTACACTCCTCAAGCTTGAGATCCAACAGGAGAGAGACAGAACCTTGTTTTACCGTTGACAGTGATAGATCTGAGGTTCACTCCAGACTGGACTAATTGCAGGCATGTTTGAACATTGTACGGTTGTGTAAATATGATTCCTTGATGGGTTTAGGTCTGGGTCACGTGCTGTACCCAGGACTAGAGGCAGAGCCTCCAGCAGAGGATAGGCAATGGGGACGGGAGGTAGGGGAGAAGAAGCAACCCCTTTAAAATAAGCAGGGTTGTTTCAAAAAAAAAAAATAGCAAGAGCGAGCTTCATTATATCCTTCTTAATCTGTGAAGTACGATTGCATCTTATTTATATTGCAGTTGGTACAGAAGGATGTGTTCATCCTAAGTCAATGATGGTTCACCCCATAAACAACTGTAAATGTCAAAAATTACAATTTTAACCTTTTGTTGGATTTTTTACTGTCATTTTTGTATCTTAAATGATCATGTCATCTCCTCTGTTCTTATCACTTGCGAGTAATCATTAGGAATCTCTGCTTTTACAATAAGTTATACTGCAGTGTAGTTAGAGTCTATGCAGTGTAGTTAGAGTCTAGAAATCTAAGGCTATAGGCTTTTAACATTATTTTCTTAATTTCTTACCCTTACTTATGTCTTTTCTCATTTCCCCTTTTTTCATAATATTACTGTTCCCATCTCTAGCCTTTTCTGCTTCTACTCTCCCATCCTTAAAATCCACCACTTATAACATACACAGGTTGTGTAGGAAATAAGAGAGGAGAGTGTAAATCTAAAGTGTTTATTTGAAACATGTACAAGCTTCAGTACAAAAGCCCTGGGACAGGCTGAGTCGGTCTTGATGACAATTACATGTGAGCACCTGGAGGCTCTTATTTATTAAATGAATAAAATTATTTAGGGCAGGGGTCCCCAACCTCCAGGATCTCATGCCTGATGACCTGAGGTGGAGGTGACAAAATAATAATAGAAATAAAGTACACAATAAATGTAATGTGCTTGAATCAACCTGAAACCACCACCCACCCCTGTCTGTCAAAAAACTATCTTACACGAAACCAACCTCTGGTGCTAAAAAGTTTGGGGACTGCTGTTTTAGGGTACTCAGAGCTCTTTTTTGCTCACTTTCTGGTCCTTAATTCTATCAAAGATAGATGAGGTTGTCAGGTAACTAACTCAGGGTAAGTGAAGTTTATAGTGTGTGTGTATACACATATTATACTGTACCTTATAAATATACAGATATAACAGGAGCTCAGGCTCAGGAATCTACACTCAAAACATGATTTCAGCCCATACTGGCCGTGTGATCTGGAAAATATCCTGAACCTCTCTGACTCGGGGCTTTTATCTATAACATGGCAACAATCAAGGTATCGTGTTTCAAAGGGCTGTTCTGAATTTTGAGATCATCTTTGTGAAACTCAGCAAGGTGCCTGATATGTCATGCATTCCATTAGGGATAGTTGATAGTATTTGTTTACTGTTTCCTTCCCACTAGATTGTGAATGATAATGTTCTCAGAACCTGTCACAGTTCCTGGTACATGATAGGTTACACAAAAATATTTAATATGTTACTAGAGACTACAAGATACTTTGCTTCTGTTCAAAGATATGTACATGTATATTGACATCATCTCATACAGGAACTGCTATTGTAAATTGCTGGAATAGGTAGGAATCAGCAGGTATAAAATGAAGTGAAGGCTTCCCTGGTGGCTCAGTGGTAGAGAATCTGTCCACTAATGCAAGGGGCACTGGTTAGATCCATGGTCCAGGAGGATCTCACATGCCACGGAGCAACTAAGCCTGTGTGCCACAGCCGCAACTCCTAAGCCCATGTGCCACAACTCCTGAAGCCTGCGCATCTCAGAGCTTGTGCTCTGCAACAAGAGAAGACACTGCAATGAGAAGACACACACTGCAGAGAGCAGCCCCTGCTCCCTGCAACTAGAGAAAAGCCTATGCAGCAACAAAGACCAAGTGTAGGCAAAAATAATAAATAACTAAAAGTTATTAAAAAGTAAAATGAGGCTGTACAGGCTTGGGCTTAGCCATCATAATTCCTGAAAACTGTGTGGATAAATCCCTGAAATGGAATTATGTTTTCCTGATGAAAAATTCTTCCTCCTACAATATTTTGCATAGAGAGACCATCACTTTCAAAAAGATAAGGCAATTAAGAGGGAAAAGAGGGCTTAACAAGTTGAGTGCAGAAATAGCAAAGTTTTTCTCTTTTTTGGAGGCATTCATATACTGATCTGAGCTGTTCAGTTTTTAAGTAACATTGCCTCAAGTTACCTGGGGAATCCTTTCTGGACACGCTGACCCTGGAATGTCTTTGGGATGTCATGGCTCCACTACAGTTTATACTGTCATTTCTTCCCCATAGCCATGCTCCCCCCAGCCCTCAGAAAGTACCAGGCTTTATTTAAAATACAAACACAAAGAAAATCAAGATTATACAGAGATGTTAGGAACCAGAGCTCTACCTTCAACTTTCAGTCCTCTGATTAATACTCATGTCATGACTCTTGTTGAGGGAATGCTGTGGTGTCAGTGCCCTCAATCAACATTCTCCCAGTCACTTTCATTAGCAGCCATGTTTTCTTGACAAAGGATAACAAATGGACACTGTTGGTCCCTAATGTGCTTTTGACTACGGATCCTGCACCATTTCTCCACGAAGCAATTGCAATTATTTGTCATTTTAATATGACTTGGCAAGGAGGTCCAAAAAACATGGCTATTATTCATCAATATGTATATTTTGTACTTATATTAATATTAGAATATCATTATTACTCGCCTCACATTGTATGAGCAAGATAAAATTACACCATGTAAAAAATGCATGAAATTCTCTTTGGCTGCACTCATATAGCACAAGCAAAGGTAATTTAAGAGCTTGTACCATTTATATGCTAAACACTACCATTTATTATTATTAGTGAAGAAATACTTTTACCTCTGCACTAATGGAAAGGATATCAATATGTTCTCATTGTTAATTGGAAATAATGTAGCTAATGCTAAAACTCAAACCTCTTAAAGTATATCTATCCATCCTTTTACATCCTGAAATGTTCTAGTGCCTAATTTTTCTATCATGTTGGCATAATGCACATTTAATTTTGATATTAGAATATAGCTCTGTAATTCTTTCATTCTGCTTTCTTTCAGAGGCTTTTGCATATGAGATTACTCTGAAACCTTTGAAATTCAAGAACTAGCTTTGTACATAACTACTCATAATTTTCAAGCGACCCTCTCTCAATGGATATAGTAATGTTGTATTATAAGTGTGATGAAACAAGTTAAATTTCTATCCAGTTCTGGGTAGTTTTAAATTACTTCTGTAATTGTATCAGTCCCTTTTTCTAATTCCAAGCTAAAGTAAAGTAAAATTCAAGTGTGTTGTAAATAAACAACGTTTTTAATAGCTACATGCTAAGCCAGCGGAAGGAGAGGGAAATTTACTAGACTGTTTCTTTGAATTAAAGGCAGCACACATGCACACACATATTCAGACTTTAATAAGAGTCAAAGAAAAGCCAATCAAGTAGATGTTTGTGTTTCAACATAATAAAATCTATATCATCATAGCTCAAGGTAAAATAAGTAAAATTAAACTTTTTTTTGCTCAATTACAATTTTTTCTTTCATTATTTACTTAATGCCTTAGAATAGGCTAGGTTTCAGTTCAGTTCAGTCACTCAGCCGTGTCCGACTCTTTGTGACCCCATGAATCGCAGCTAGGTTTGCACTTTTTAAATCACCTACTGTATACAAGCGACTATACTAAGGCTTGATTTCAATATCATTAAACTTACAAAATTGGGAAAGGGAGGGTGGGATGAACTGGGAGATTAGGATTGATATATGTACATTGCCATGTGTAAAATCACTAGTGGGAAGCTGCTGTATAGCACAGGGAGCTTAGCTCAGAGCTCTGTGATAAGCTAGCACAGTGGAAGGTGGTGGGAGGGAGGTCCAAGATGAAGGGAATATATGTACATACATAGCTATTCACTTTGTTGTACAGAAAAAAAACTAACACAACATTGTAAAGCAGTTATACCCAAATTTTTAAAAAAATTGTGGAACCAAGAAATAACCTCTTAGATGAGAAAGAAAGCAAGGGGCCAATATTGAAGCAAAATATCTGGTTTGTTTGTTGTTGGTAAGTAGGAAGGGTAAGATGGAAGATAGGAAAAGACTAGAAACAAAAAAGCATTGCCAAGTTGCCAGTTATAGGATAACTGGAATGAAATAAATTGTGCTGAAGAAAAATATGTATATTCAATGATACTCATCCCATGACTATGTATAAAATAAGAGACTGTTTAAATGAAATATAGATTACCTTTCAAAGACTATAGCTATGAAAACACTTAAAATTATGTCTTAGGGGTGTAATTTTAAATGCAGAGATATAAAAATATATTAAGTAAAAGTATATTTTTAAATGAATGCACTCACATATAAAACACAGATATATACATGTATAAAGCAATATGCTACAAAATATTTGCTGTGACAAGATTATGGGTGCTTTTAATTTCCTTCTTTATACTTTTTGTATTACTCAGATTTTCTGCAATAAATGTATTACTTTGTCAGAAAAAAGTCACTTAAAAGGCATACTAAAATATTAATTAGAAGATTATTTTTTAATGTGTAGAATTTAAAACCTTTATTTTCATAACTCAATACTGGACTAAATTATGGGTTTCTGTTGAATTTATTAGGAGGCTTAAATTTGTGCTAAATAAGCTTTTGGCCCTTTTTAATGATATTTTAAATAGTGATGCTTAATATTTTTTAAAGTATCCATAGGAAAGCCTCAACCTTGTAGGAGGTATATTAAAAACTTGCTTCCAGCCTAAAGAAGTCACAGAACCTCTGCTGCTGCTGCTGCTAAGTCGCTTCAGTCATGTCCGACTCTGTGTGACCCCATAGATGACAGCCCAACAGGCT
>SJYX01008232.1:66321-84155 GCA_006410675.1 Oreotragus oreotragus | reverse complement strand
CCTTATGACCCAGCAATCCCACTGCTGGGCATACTCACCGAGGAAACCAGAATAGAAAGAGAAACGTGTACCCTGTTTATAACAGCCAGGACATGGAAGCAACCTAGATGTCCATCAGCAGATGAATGGATAAGAAAGCTGTGGTACATATACACAATGGAGTATTACTCAGCCATTAAAAAGAATACATTTGAATCAGTTCTAATGAGGTGGATGAAACTGGAGCCGATTATACAGAGTGAAGTAAGCCAGAAAGAAAAACAGTATACTAACACAGTATACTATACTAGCACATATATATGGAATTTAGAAAGATGATAATGATAACCCTATATGCAAGACAGCAAAAGAGACACAGATGCAAAGAACAGACTTTTGGACTCTGAGGGAGAGGGAGAGGGTGGGATGATTTGGGAGCATCGCATTAAAACATGTACAATATCATGTAAGAAATGAATCACTGGTCTAGGTTTGATGCAGGATATAGGATGCTTGGGGCTGGTGCACTGGGATGACCCAGAGAGATGATTTGGGGAGGGTGGTGGGAGGGGGGTTCAGGGTTGGGAACTCATGTACACCTGTGGTGGATTCATGTCAATGTAATGCAAAACCAATACAGTATTGTAAAGTAAAAAAATAAAATTTAAATTTAAAAAAATCTCTTTTTCAGTTAACTTAATAGCCCTATGACCATATAAATGAACCTTGAAAATTCAGATTTTCAAGATAATAAAGTTTTATCTAATAGTATCTGTGATGCAGCTTAATAACTTACGTGGAACTTCTTAAACTTTTAAAAATCACTTAATGTAGGAGCATCACATTGGTTAAACAAGTATTGTAAAGTAAAAAACTAAAATTTAAATTTAAAAAAATCTCTTTTTCAGTTAACTTAATAGCCCTATGACCATATAAATGAACCTTGAAAATTCAGATTTTCAAGATAATAAAGTTTTATCTAATAGTATCTGTGATGCAGCTTAATAACTTACGTGGAACTTCTTAAACTTTTAAAAATCACTTAATGTAGGAGCATCACATTGGTTAAACTGGATGATTCCAGAATCTGGGATGAATATGAGCTAGCACCAATGTCTTAATATTCCTTTAATCTAGTCATTATTTTTATATATCTAAAATACTGATCAGGAAATATCAATAAACTATTCACAAAGGAAATTCAGACACAAGTGACAACTAAAGATTTAGAGCCCAGAATTACTGATTTAAAAAGACAAATAAAGATCTATAAAAAAATGAAGAGAACTAAATATATACAAATTTTTTGTTAAATGATAACAAGAGAGTACTGTGATAATGGGGGTATTTTTAAATTGTGAAAAAGAAATGAATAGAGGCTTGTTTAGAAGAACCCAAGAATACGATCAGTGCAATTTCTAAAAAAAATGATAATTTTAGAATGGCACTAAAGGGAAACACTAATAAATTAATCACAAAGTTTTTGACAGTACTCCTACAGAGTGTAACTTGAGTCTTAGACATTTTTCTTTTAAGGTAAAGTTCAAGGTAACAAAAAAATAGGACTTGTAAATATGTACCTAGTGTTAAAAAGAAAAGCAAATTAAAATTTATTCAACTTTTAATTCTTAAGTGTAATAGATTGCCTTTGTTCAGCTCTGCACACTACTGTTCTGTTCAATTCAGTCGCTGAGTCGTGTCTGACTCTTTGCAACCCAGTGTACTGCAGCACACCAGTTTTCCCTGTCTATCACCAATTCCCAGAGCTTACTCAGCCTCATGTCCATCAAGTCAGTGATGTCTTCCAATCATCTCATCCTCTGTCATCCCCTTCTTCTCCAGCCTTCAATCTTTCCCAGCCTCAGAGTCTTTTCCAGTGAGTCAACTCTTCGCATGAGGTGGCCAGAGTACTGGAGTTTCAGCTTCAACATCAGTCCTTCCAATAAATAGTCAGGACTGATTTCCTTTAGGATTGACTGGTTGGATCTCTTTGCAGTCCAAGGGACTCTCAAGAGTCTTCTCCAACACCACAGTTCAAAAGCATCAATTCTTTGGTGCTCAGCTTTCTTTATAGTCCACCTCTCACATCCATACATGACTACTGGAAAAACCATAGCTTTGACTAGATGGACGTTTGTTGGCAAAATAATGTCTCTGCTTTTCAATATGCATAGCTTTCCTTCCAAGGAGTAAGTATCTTTTAGTTTCATGTGTACAGTCACCATCTGTAGTGATTTTGGAGTCCCCCCCAAAATAAAGTATTTCACTGTTTCCATTGTTTCCCCATCTATTTGCCATGAAGTGATGGGACCAGCTGCCATGATCTTCATTTTCTGAACGTTGAGCGTTAAGCCAACTTTTTCACCCTCCACTTTCACTTTCATCAAGAGGCTCTTTAGTTCTTTGCTTTCTGCCATAAGGGTGGTGTCACCTGTGTATCTGAGGTTATTGATATACATGCACAATACTGTTACATGTGCATATAACCTCTGTATGATTTTAAAGAGTATTTTAATCTCAAAGTCAGTTATTTGAGAATGAAGAGGGATACCCTACTGAATTAGCAACAATGTGAACAAATCTTTGTGGAGCAAAGGAAGGCAGACACAACAGTGCAAATGCTGCAACCTTCCCAGGTGTATGAAATTCAAAATAGAGAAAACTGAAAACTGGACTTCCCTGAGGGTCCAGTGGTAGCGACTCCACCCTTCTGCTGCAAGGGGCAAGTGTTTGATCTCTGCTTTGGGAACTAAGATCCCACAGCTGCATAGCATTGCCAAAATTTTTTTTAAAAAAGAAGAACTATAGAAAACTACTATTCAACATAGGAATTCTGAGATTCATTTTGTCGCAGGTATCGATTGTTCACTTTTATGGCTGAGTAGTGTTTTGCTGGGTGATCATTCCATTCTGTTTATTCATTCACCTGTCCAGGGACATTTTGGCTATTTTCAGCTTTGCTTTTGCCTATAACAAGTAAAGCTTCTGTAGACATTTGTGTAAATATATGTTTTTATTCTCTTGAGTAAAAACCTAGCAGTAGAACAGTTGAATTCCGTAATAGGTAAGTATATCCATTTTTAAGAAACTGTTGAACCTTTTTCCAAGGTGGTTGTATCATGTGTATTCCCATCAGCAATAGAATTCCACCTGTTCTACATTCTTACCAACTCTTGATATGGTTAGTTTGTAATTTTTTAATCATCCTAATGAGTTTATAATATATCTCATTATGGTTTTAACTTGAATATCCTTGATGTCTAATGATGGCTGAGCATGTTTTTAAATTATAGAATATCCAAACTAATCAAGTGTTAGAAAGCAAATAATTTGTTGCCTGGGGCAACAATGGTGAAACACGGAGGAGACAGATTTATAAAAGAGACCTGAGTAGCTTTTAGGAGTGACAGAAATGTTTTTTTTTTTTTTTGTATTTATTTATTTTTTTACACGAACTCCCAAACATGAACCCCCCTATTGTGGTGATGGTTTTACTGGTATAGATACACGTAGAAACTCATCTCGTTGTCCACTTGAAATGTGTGTGTAGTATACTTCAATTTTTTTTTTAATTTTTTAAATTTTTTTGTATTTATTTATTTTTTTACACGAACTCCCAAACATGAACCCCCCTCCCACCTCCCCCTCCACATCTTCCAATTTTATCTTAACTGTTTAAAACAATTTTTAAAGTACAGGCAAAATTAGTCTATGATGATAAGCATCAGAAGAATGGTTATCTAGGGGTAATAGGAATTATCTGGAAGTGAGCTTGTGAACTTCCTGGGGTGATAGACATATGTTACTTCTTGACTGGGGTGTTGATTAGTCAGATGTTTGTATTTGTCAAAACTCACCAAACTGTGTGCTTTAGATCTGGGTGCTTCACTATATGGGCTTCCCTGCTGGTTCAAACAGTAAAGCATCTGCCTGAAATGTACTTCACTATATGTAAAATTTCCTTCAATTTTAAAAACTTCATTGTTTAAAATTTTACTCCACAATGTCCCTATACTAGTTCAATGAATTTTGCAAAGTTGTGATTTTTTTTCTCACGAAACAATTAAGTTTTGAGTTCAGTATTTCATTTCTTACTAAGTGTAAATATTTATATTTATGTCATAGGAGATCAACAAACTGGCAAATTAGTAACAGAAACTGTAGCATGCAAAGAACAGTCTGGTTGAATGATAGACACTGTTACTATCTCACCAAAGAACTTCTCTTCTCTCGTTGACCTTTGAAGTCACTTGGGAAACACAGAAATTTCAGTTTCACAAGCAGGGTCAAGAAATCATTGAAACTCATTGCAAAATTGTGACAAACATCATTTTCTTTCTTTTTAAAAAGAATTTTTTAAGTATAGTTGATTTACAATGTTGTGTTAATTTCTGCATACAGCAAAGTGGTTTGTATATACATATACACATTATTCTTTTTCATATTCTTTCCCATTATGGTTTATCGTAGAATATTGAATATAGTTCTCTGTGGTATACAGCAGGACCTTGTTGTTTATCCATGCTAATATACTAATTTGCATCTGCTAATCCCAAACTCCCAATCCTTCCGGACCCCACTCCCCTCCCGCTTGGCAACCACAAGTCTGCTCTCTATGTTTGTGAGTCTCTTTCTGTTTTGTCGATAAGTTCATTTGTGCCATATTTAGATTCCACTTTAGGGCTTCCCTGGTGGCTCAGAGGTTAAAGCGTCTGCCTGCAATGAGGGAGACCTGGGTTCGAACCCTGGGTTGGGAAGAGCCCCTGGAGAAGGAAATGGCAACCCACTCCAGTATTCTTGCCTGGAGAATCCCAGGGATGGAAGAGCCTGGTGGGCTACAGTCCACGGGGTCACAGAGTCGGACACAACTGAGCAATTTCACTTTCACTTTACAAGTGATATCACATGGTCTTTATCTTTCTCTTTCTGACTTACCTCGCTAAGTATGATAATCTCTAGGGCCACCCATGTTGCTGCAAATGGCATTATTCCACTTCTCTGTGACTGAGTAATACAAACACACACACACACACACACACACACACACACACACACACACATAAATACATATACCACATCCACTTTATCCATTCATCTATCAATGGACATTTAGGTTGTTTCCATGTCTTATGTCTTAGCTATTGTAAATAGTACTGCTATGAACACAGAGGTGCATGTGTCTTTTGAATCATAATTTTGTCTGTGCATATGCCCAGGAGTAGGTGGCAGGAGAGTCATCATTTTCTTATATTCATGTTTGATGCCACTCTATTGAACACTATTTTTTAGAGGCGATCTTCCTTAAGCAAGAACACAGTATTTGTGACATCAGACTCAGAGATTGTCCCCCCATGATCTTCACCTCTTGGTGGTCAGTCCCACTTTTGCATAATCCCTTCTTGAGTGGCAGGACCTGTGACTCTCTTCTAACCAACAGAATATGGCCAAGATGAGAGAATATCATTCTTAGGATTATGTTACATTACATAAGATCCTGTCTTTGTAGCAGTCTCATTTCAAAGACCCTCCCTTCCTAGTTGGATTTGAAGAATTTAAGGAGCTGTGTCTGAGATTCCACTTGGCAAAGAGTTGTGGGTGGCCTCTGGATGCTGAGGGCAGCTGACAGCCAGTAGAATCAGGGGCGTCAGTCCTACAATCAAAAGAAAATGAATTCTGCCATTGAACTGAGTGATCTCGGGAAAGGGCTCTTCCTTGGTCAGGTTTCTGGGCGAGGATGCATTTCCTCCAACATCTTAGTTACAGCCATATGAGAGCTTAGGCAATGGACCCAGCTAAGCCATGCCTAGACATCTATCCCATGGAAACTCTCAGATGACAAGTGTGTTGTTTTAAGCCACTTCATTTGTGTTAATATGCTATAAACAATAGAAAGCTAATACAGTATTTTCTCTTGAATGTGCTAATTAAAGCTCTTCATATACTTTCTGTGTTCCCTTGACTTTCCAATTTATTGCTGAAGCTTCAGCTCAGGTCACAGACCGGGGGCTCCAGAGTCAGTTCCCTTGCCAAGTTTGATGATGTTGGCACAGAAATCTGCTATAGCTCGAGCATCTAACAAGACCAGACACATTTCTTCAATTCCTCTGAAGAGATGAAATTATGGCTCCATCTCAGGCCCAGAAAATAATTTCCCACTTGTACATTAGAAAGGCTGTGCTTGTACATTCAGCTAAATGATGTTATGAAGTAAGCCCAGGCTAAATAAACTTAATAAAATAAATATGTAATATGGGAGAGAAATCAGGGTGTAATTTTGGCAGTTTAAAATTTTGAGTTGTATATATTTGCCTTCTTATTTAAATGACTTTGAAAGCAACTTCTTAAAAAGATCTCACTGTCTCTATGTGATATGTAAGCAGATCCATATTAAACATCATCTTGAACAAAAAATATATATATATTGAAAGAATTCTTAACATTATCACATGACTCACATTTCAGAGCTTCTCATTTTGTGAGGTCAAGGAGAAAAGTTACAAAGGAATTTTTATTTTCAGTTTGATTTGTTTTACTTAATGTTTTGAGTGACTGAACTGAACCGTACAAGAACTTTATTACCTGAATGGCCTTTTCTTGTCTTTAATTTAATGCAAAATAATCTTATCTTAGTTTTACTGAAATGGTTCTAAATTCTTGTTAAAGTTCTTCAAATCCTGAATATCTTTTAGTTTATTTTTAAAGCATTTTATTAAAGACATAACACTTTTTTCTACAGATGTTTAATTTGTTTCTCTATAACACTTGCAAAATCAATATTGAGTCTAGATTTAATTAATATATACAATAAAACAATATATGTTCTAGTTTGTTTTACTCAGCTCTAGAGTAAAATTTGTTTTATGTTCAGCTCTAGAGATCATATTAAAATAACCAGAGCCCAACAGTGAATTCTGTCATCTTTAGGTTTTAGTATCATTAATCAATCAGTGGGTATCAAGTTCTTATAAGGTACAACATTTTGGCACAAATATATATGTGTGCTTCTAATTATATATAGCAAAGTTCTTAGTCTTAAACATTATTTAAGACTTGATAAAGCAAATACAGAAGACTACATGAGATCACGTAAGTGAATAAAAAAAATTCATTGAGCCCTTGCTTTCTTTATATATTACATGGAGACCTTGGAACTGAATCAAACTGTGTGATTGAACTGAACAATAATTTTTAAAAGATGTAGTCAATAAGCTTAACATAAGGTCAAGAGCTAAATGTCTTTCTGCAGAAGTGCACAAAATGATAACCAGGAAGGCTGAATAAATTAAGTGTATCGAAGTGTCTTCCTTGTGACCAGAGTAGTAAGGACTCTGGGACATTTAAATACAGAGTACACAGTGAGTGGACTCTTTCTTAAATGATCTGTGGAACACTGTGCAAGAATAATATTGCATAGATTCATGCTCAAACAAGTAAAGGGTGTGATGCTTGGTTATACCTCTTGGTGGCTCACAATGCATATACACTGNATCGAAGTGTCTTCCTTGTGACCAAAGTAGTAAGGACTCTGGGACATTTAAATACAGAGTACACAGTGAGTGGACTCTTTCTTAAATGATCTGTGGAACACTGTGCAAGAATAATATTGCATAGATTCATGCTCAAACAAGTAAAGGGTGTGATGCTTGGTTATACCTCTTGGTGGCTCACAATGCATATACACTGGCATTTTAAAGCTGTTGAAAAGTTCTATAGTAGATGAACCTCTATCATTTTAACACAGTATTTTTAAAACATAGCCAGTGGGAGTCAGCATCATCAACCTTCTGGTTCCAACCAGTCTAGGGTCTACAAGCTTGTTAGCAACTTGCCATTAACTTCTCCTACCTAGTGGGGGTTTCAATCCCTGCAAAACAGCTCAAAGATGTTGTATGTGTCTCTTGAAGGGGAGACCAGGACCCTGCCCCCAAGGCTGTACAATTGTTCCTTTTGATTGCTCCTCCCTTGTCTCCACATGCCCACCCCACTTCCCTAATTAACAATTATTTGAACCTGCCCCTTGGAGCTCAGGGAAGATCATGGAGGCTGAATGAAGCCCATTTCCTATAATCAAGAAGTGAGGGACATGGACTTTTGTACCCTAGAGCCCCACTCCTTCTCAGTTTCAAAAGCAAATGCCTTGGTAGTTAAATTCATGTTGATAATGTATAGCCAAAGCAATATTCTAAAGGCAGCTGGGGGATGAATTCTAGTACAACTGAGTACAGTTAATAGAAGTTAGAGTTTCATATATCCTACCAGAGTCCCTAAGAACCAGGGAGCTGGACACTGGTGCTTCTATTGAACAGAATTACAACTGGGCTGGAAACTAGAGAATTGACCAAGACCTGTACATTTCAGTCTGTTCTACAATCATAGATCTGAGGAAGAATTAAAGTGCCAAACAATCAGGCAAAGAATAAGATGAAATGCAATTTACCCATAAGATTTTGTCTAAAAATAATGTCAGGAAAGATTTCTTCACTTGCGCATGAGTAGGAGCTGAGGCAGAAAGGGCTAAAGAGGAAACTGTAAGTTAAATACTGAAGAAAAAGAGAAAGAAAGAAGATCCATGCACCTTTGACACTGGTCCACTATGTGATACACAACAAAATTTTGTATTCAAGTGTGAAATTGTTTATGAACTCCAGAGAATGCAGGACGCTATGGCCATTAAGAAACAGGAATAGGGTGTCAGAATAGTCTAGGAATAGAACATACTAAGATGGGAAAAACAAGCTAAAATTAAAAAATAAATTAAAAAAATGAATACAGGAATGCTCAAAATAACAGTAGAGGACAAAACTCAGGGTGCAGAAAATTAACAGTAGTGAAGAAAACGTTACTATAAGTGCAGTGGGGAAAATACAGTAGATATGAAAGACAGACTCAAGCAAGCCAGTAGACATGGGCAGGAGCAGGTAAGAGAAAGAGTTGCTTCCCCTTCCTGTTCTTGTCCAATTCACAGCACATCCTGACCTTTTGTTCATCAATTTTATCCCTTTTTCCCAGATGGAAGGGACCCAGCCACTTGCAGGAGACCAGTGTTCTGCTATCTCATCCAAACCATAAGATCTGGAGAATTAGGCTCTTTCCTTGATTGGGAGTTTGGGGAAGGAGAGAGTAAATTTATCCCGTGGTGATATCATGGTCCAGTACTTTGGGTAGGGAACCCTGACAAATACATAAACATTTGAATGTAGAGATTGAAAGAACAATATGGAGAAGCCAAATTAGGCTAGAGAATGCACCTTCATTTGGACTTTAGGACATGACTTTGAAAATTTGGGAGACTTTAGGGGCCGTGTCGCTAACAGTCGGACAGACTGAGCGACTTCACTGTCACTTTTCTCTTTCATGCATTGGAGAAGGAAATGGCAACCCACTCCAGTACTCTTGCCTGGAGAATCCCAGGGATGGGGGAGCCTCGTGGGTTGCCGTCTATGGGGTCACACAGAGTCGGACACGACTGAAGTGACTTAGCAGCAGGGGCCGTGTATCTATTTTTTCTTTTTTTTTTTACAGTTGTGGTTCTTTACTTTTCATGTATTTAGTACAGTGTCCTGGTGCTTTTGCCCCTGGGGATCACTGAGCCTTTTGTCTACAGACAGGGGCTGTTATATAGCGGCAGGGTTGCGTTTGCCAGACTATAAATATGCAACTCAAGAGTGTGACCTTCTTTAAGTGATATCAAAGGCCTTAGCAAACGTGCAAGCTCTAGAAGCAGCATGGGTCTCAGCAAGGGTGATGTGCACAGTGTCACCTGGGCAGATGTTGGCCACTCAGGTACCAATAAGTAAACACCAGGTGCACAAGCTCAGCAGGTAAATGCCAGCCATGATGGCTTCAACCAAACTTCCAGCAGCCATAGAATGGAGAATGTTGCCACTTGTACTTGGAATTCACGCATACAGCTTGACCTGGTATTCCAAGTTAGATGGAGGCAGGATTCAATATTTCTAGATGTGGTTGGGCAGAACTGTATTTACTGTAAGACATTTGAGTTCTACATGTAGTGTGAAACATTAGCAAAATTCTAGGTTTAAAAATGTGGGATTTGGAAGGAACAGGAATTCCTAAACAGATGAGCGAGGAGCTCTCAGTAACAAAGAAAAAAAAACAGAAAGCATCACAACTTCTTTTATAAAACAAAAATTACCTTGTGCTCACTACTGAATATTTGTGACCCCCCCCAAAAAAATTCATAAGTTGGAATCTTATCCTCAGTGTAATGGTATTTGGACTTGAGCCTTTGAAGGGTCCTTAGGTCCTGAGAGTAGAGTCCTCATGATAGAATTAGTGCCCTTGTAAAAGAGACCCCAGAGAACCCCCTTAACCCTCTTCTACCTAGTGAGGACACAAGAAGAAGTCTGTCTATGAATCAGGAAGCAGGCTCTCATCAGACACTGACTATGCTGGTGCCTTGATCTTAGACATCACAGCCTCAAAAACTGTACAAAATAAAATTCTGCTGTTTTAAGCCACCTAATCTAGGGTATTCAGTTATAGCAGCTTGAATTGATTAAGGCATCTCACTATTAAAAGGAGAGAAAAAAAACAATTAAAGGTAAAAAAGAGTAAATAAGCAAATATCAGCCATGAATAATCATGAAAAATCTTAAGTAAAGTATTAGCAAATTAAATGAAGGCATAAATGTAGCAATTCCACTCCTGGGTGTATATCCAAAGAAAACCAAAACACTAATTCAAAAGGATGCATGCACTCACAATGTTCATACCAGTGTTACTTATAGTTCTCAAGATACAGAAACAACCTAAGTGTTCCTAAACAGACAAATGGATAAAGAAAATGTAATATTATATACAGTTCAGTTCAGTTCAGTCACTCAGTCATGTCCGACTCTGCAACCCCATGAATCGCAGCACGCCAGGCCTCTCTGTCCATCACCATCTCCCAGAGTTCACTCAGACTCACGTCCATCGAGTCGGTGATGCCATCCAGCCATCTCATCCTCTGTCGTCCCCTTCTCCTCCAGTTCCCAATCCCTCCCAGCATCAGAGTCTTTTCCAATGAGTCAACTCTTCGCATGAGGTGGCCAAAGTACTGGAGTTTCAGCTTTAGCATCATTCCTTCCCAAGAAATCCCAGGGTTGATCTCCTTCAGAATGGACTGGTTGGATCTCCTTGCAGTCCAAGGGACTATATATTTGTGTATGTACATGGTATTTATGTATATGTAAAGTGCCTATCATAGCAGGGGCTCAAAAACATTGAATGAATAGATGGTAGAATGGGTGGGTGGATAGTAGAGTGAATGGATAGATGATAAGTAGATGGTTAATAGAAAGATGGTTGAGTGGATAGATGATGAGTAGGTAGAAGAATGAATGGATGAGTAGACAGATAAATGGGTGGATAAGCAAATGATTAAATGAACCAAACATGTTTCTTAAAAACCACTATGTGCATAAACTGTTTCAGAGTCACCATCTTCTAATCATGGCATTATAATCATTAAGTCATAAATAATTGAAAAGTTCTTACCAAAAGAAAAAAAAAAAAGGCAATAAGAAAAGACAGAAGCAAACCATTAAGGTTAATGTTATTTTGAAAAACTAAACAGAAACTATGATATCCTTAAAAGAAAAATTAATAATAGCCATGCTTTGAATTCAACACTGAAATTTCTTTTGTGATCAAAGTAAAACAAATATTTTTTAAACAGACAGACTTTAAAATTATTTAAGTAGGGCTCCAAATAAATTTACATAATTCTTTAAATTGATTTACATCTCACTTCATAATGTGTGTAAATATATTATGACAGGCTTCAAATATTTGGAGGAATGTTCCATATAACAAAGGCATGTAAAGTTTACTTTAGGAGAAATCTTCAATACTTTCTAAAACAGGCTGTAAAAATAACATAGGCATCATTTTGATCCTCATGAGTATACTTTATTTGTCCTTGAAAAAAAATATATCCAATGTACCTTTCAGAATGATTTATTAGGTTTTATTGTTATGGTGCTCAATATTGTTCAATACCTAACTACTATACTGATTACCACTCTCCATTCAGCTTTAGTTCTATCATGTGCTTTTATTTACCTCCTGAGGCAAAAACATTTTAATTGGTTTAGAGAAGCTTGAACTCTCTTCTATCAATGACAGATTTCATCAAAATGGAACTAACCCAAGAGCAACTGTCCAGGGGAAAAAACAACAACAACAAAATTAAAAACATGATCCACTTTGGGTTTCTAAGTTTTAAGATGTACACACCAACAGTTTTTTTTTAAAGTGTGAAAGCTAACAGCATTGTAAAACAATTATACTCTAATAAAATTTAATTTAAAAAATTTTTATAGAGGAGAAATAAAGCCTCTTTGTAATCTAAGAACTTTTTTCATGTGTATATAAATACACACATAAAACACACACATATATATACACATTCATATATGTGTATACAGATATACACATACATATATGCACATATACATACTTATGTGTATCTATAAACACATATGAAGAAGTGAAAGTGTTAGTCACTCAATCATGTCCAACTCTTTGCAACACTATGGACTGTAGCCCACCAGGCTACTAATCCATGGAATTCTTCAGGCAGGAATATTGGAATGNTGGGTAAATTTAAATGTGGATTCACTATTAGATAGTACTAGGGAATAATTATTAATTTTATTAAGTATGATAATGTTACATTGTTTTGCCTATATGGTACAACGTCCTTACTTTTTAGAAATGCATATTCGTTTTTTTGTGTGGAATGTTATAATATCAGTAAATCTCTTTTAAATGCTTTTGAATAATTAGCATTAAAAACAGAATGTCATTACACTACCACACATTCTCTATGCACCCAGCCCTAGGTCATTCTCTATCTAGCACATGTTATGTTGCTTCTCTGTGAAATCTGTCATTAGCAATAAAGACTTGTTGTTTGGTTGTTTCATTATCTGGTTGGTTGGTTGCTTTCTCATATCCTTCCTTCAAAATGCAAGTGTTATGAGTTGTGGGATCTTGCCTATAGTATTTACAATTGCACGCTTAGCCTTTGAATAGTATGTAGCACTTAGTAGATGCTCAGTAAATGTTATTACAGAAGAGGGGGTGGGGACTTGCCTGGTGTCCAGTGGTTAAGACTCTGAGCTCCCAATGCCAGTGTGCAGAGTTCGATCCCTGGTCTGAGAACTGGGATCTCACAAGCTGATTGGCCAATAAAAAAATAAATGGCATGTAGATTTTAAAATGGAGAGGGCACACTTTTATTATACTGAATCGCCATTATTGGTGAAAATTTTCCTTTGAAGATTTCCTTTGCATGGCCTTCCCTGGTGGCTCAGATGGTAAAGTGTCCGCCTGCAATGCAGGAGACCCAGGTTCAATCCCTGGGTCAGTAAGATGCCCTGGAGGAAGGCATGGCAACCCATTCCAGTGTTCTTGCTTGGAGAATCCCGTGGACAGGGGAAACTGGTGAGCTACAGTCCATGGGGTCACAAAGAGTCAGTCCCCACTGAGTAGCTAACACTTTCAGTTTTCACTCTGCTTAGTTTGACATGTTGTTTCCTTTGGAAAATGTTGACAAAATTGGGAAGAGGCTGCTTTTTTGATTTAACATATGAATGTAGTTTATGTTGTGTCCTGCCAGCTAACAAAGGGGGTAAAATGACAGAAAGATATGAAATTTAAGTGCAGAGTTATGTGAAATCACATGTGAACAGTCTGCTGTGCGCTGCTGGAAGACATCCCTGTGAAGTTCAAAAAGCTGAGTGCTCTAGCACCTGTTTCTGAGCTATAACCTGTTTACACTTTTCATAATAAGACGAAACTCAATGTTTGCGGAAAGGCAGTACATGAGCGTTCTAAACATATCCTGTTGGAATTAAATCTTTAGTCCTAAAAATAAAGCTTGCAGTGCTCCGATGAAAGAAAATTAAAACATTTTATTTAAAAAAATGTGACACTGAAAATCATAATCCAAAGAAACTGTACCAGTGTGAATAAGAACATCTTTTCTACCTACAGGAGGCATATATTACAGTCAAGATCCGATTTAAATTTATAGGTTACAGAGACTCTTTGGCTCGAGAAATACTAGTAACAGATTTTTGTCATATATAAAGAGACTGAATTCCAGAGAGAACTAATAATAAGACCATATGCTTTTCATTTTATGACTTGACATTGAATCTGCCTTAGATAATGAAGGCCACCCAAAAAGTCCGCTAGGTCAGAGGTCCCCAACCTTTTTGGCACCCGGGACCAATTTTGTGGAAGATAATTTTTCCATGGACCAGAGGGTGGCAGGGGGGATGGACTGGGGATGATTCAAACACATTGCACTTTTTTAAACTTTTTATTTTATATTGGAGTATAGCCAGTTAACAATGTTGTGATAGTTTCAGGTGGACAGCCATACATATACATGTATCCATTCTCCCCCAAACTCCCCTCCCATCCAGGCTGCCATGTAACATTGATCAAGCACATTACATTTATTGTGCACTTTATTTCTGATCTAATGTAGCTGCTGCTGAGCTGACAGGAAGTACTGATTCACAGCCCAGAGGTTGGTGACCCCTGCACTAGGTGACATGTCTAATGGCTTATTCTGTATCTCTTACTCTAATCAAAATGTAGAGATAAGCATTACAGATACTGTCATAGCAACAGAAAAGCACTGTAGCATGACCATGTTTTTACCAGGTTACAATTTCTTACAACCAGAATTCTGCTTAGTTGTTACTGAAAGGGAAGATCTTAAGAAAAAGCATGGAAACACTTAGAATATGATATAGTCAATAATGAGATGTGAAATCTATCTTTCCCCCAGCTATGGTAACCTCATCTAGTCAACAAATATATATTGAGATTTAACTACTTGCCACACATTATGTTAAAAGCTGAGACTACAAAGAATAAAAGGAACATAGGATTTATCCCCGGGGAAGGCAATGGCACCCCACCCCAGTACTCTTGCCTGGAAAATCCAATGGATGGAGTAGCCTGGTGGGCTGCAGTCCATGGGGTCGCTAACAGTCGGACAGACTGAGCAACTTCACTTTCACTTTTCTCTTTCATGCATTGGAGAAGGAAATGGCAACCCACTCCAGTATTCTTGCCTGGAGAATCCCAGGGACGGGGGAGCCTGGTGGGCTGCCGTCTATGGGGTCACACAAAGTCGGACATGACTGAAGTGACTTAGCAGCAGCAGCAGGATTTATCCCCAAAGGCAAAATATGGTAGTAGAAATTAATCAGCAAAAGCTATGTAAATAGGGCAAAATATATCCCAAAGCTACACAGGGATAGATCACAAAGTCAAGGTTTTAATAATGATGTTTTCTTAAGAAGTACAGGGTAATCTGTTAAATAATCTGTTAATTCTATGGTTTGAATGTTTATGTCTCCTTGCCCTGCAAAATTCATATGTTGAAATCCTAACCCCCAAAGGTGATGGTATTAGGTGAGATTTGGGGAGGTGATTAGGTCCTTCACTGGATGATATAAATGACTTGATATCAACTTCTCACTGAAAGGACTATACTTCATTCTTTATTGAGCATCTATTGTATACCAAGTACTCTGTCTGCTAATCTGTAGAGATGCAAAAATTGTTAAGAAACCAGTCCCTGCTTCTAAGGACCTCAGATATGTAAGCCATGTGGCAAATATGATGATGAGTAAGAAAGAGAATTACAAAAACTCAGCCTGGGTATACAAATGGAAGTTTCCTGCAAGAAAGGGAATAATTTTAAAAGATGAAAGAGATTGAACTCTTTATGGCTTGGAAGAAAGGAAAAACACTCCTGGAGGAGATGTCGAAGAACTGAATTAAGAGTAAAAAAGAAATTAAGAGTGAGAGTAAGAAAAAGTTAATATGTCATAAGCTAATTATATATCTTTTGGGGAGAATAAAAAGAAGGACTTAGGCAGAGATATATTTTGTTTACTTGGATGATGCAGAGTAATTTGAATTATTAAAATCAGTTTGAGCGCTACAATCCAGAAGGACTGNCACTCCTGGAGGAGATGTCGAAGAACTGAATTAAGAGTAAAAAAGAAATTAAGAGTGAGAGTAAGAAAAAGTTAATATGTCATAAGCTAATTATATATCTTTTGGGGAGAATAAAAAGAAGGACTTAGGCAGAGATATATTTTGTTTACTTGGATGATGCAGAGTAATTTGAATTATTAAAATCAGTTTGAGCGCTACAATCCAGAAGGACTGTGTCTCAACCTGAGGATTTATTATCACTCAGCCATCTGTGACCAATAGTCCCTACAGAATTGTTCCAAATTTATTCTCCAAAGTTAAATCTATGGTCGCCCAAAAAAAAAAAAAAATACTGGCTCCCTTTCAGTAGGTGAACATCTGGATTCATTTGAAATAGGTAAGAATCAGATACCTGATATTTTAAAATTTTAATGACAATAAGGAATTATGTGTAAATAAATTATTCTATTGTAATACAGTAGAAAAAATTAAGATGTTAGTAGAATGCTAAAAGTGGTTGGAATACTGAAAGATCTACAAAATTGTCAGATACAATTGGGAAGATTTATTTGTAAAACAGTAGGCTGTGAGGGTGTGGAAATTGTTTAATTTAGGATTCCTAGGCCCAAATTTTGTTTAAATTGAAAGATTAGTCATTTTAAAGATTTTCCTGAAAAGGCATTTCAAATTTGAATGTCTACCTGTTAGACAGTCTTCATATGATATGGTGGGTAAAGGAGTAGAGTTGGCCTCATTCTCAGAGAACAATATAATTACAGGAAAATCTTTAATTACAGACTCTCTTAGATCAAGGACCTAGGAGTGTAAGGGTTGTCAGGAGCACCAGTTGAATCAACTGTCATTTGTCTTAAACACTAAGAAAATCCACTTTTCCACAGGCCCTTTGTGCTTCCTCCAGTCCACTGTAGGGGTCAGTAGAGATGGACATGTAGTTTCTAATCTTGAAACCTCCAATCTGCCTCAGCTGTCACCCAGAAAAGGGATGACATCCTTCAGCCCAGGCCACGAGAACAGAAGCCAAACTGGTCTCAAGGCCACTTCCTGCCCAGGGCACTAGAGACTGAATATTGGTGTCCACACAAATGTCATATGTTGAAACCTAATCCCCGGATGTGGTGGCATCTGGAGGAGGAGCAATTGGGAAATGATTAGGTCACGAAGGTGGAACCCACATGAATAGGATCAGTGCCCCTTTAAAAAGCGACTCCATAGGAACTTGCCTGATGGTTCAGTGGTTAAGACCCACTACAAGGAGCACAGGTTTGATCTCTGGTCAGAGAACTGAGATTGTGCATGCTGCACAGTCAAAAAAAAAAAAAAAAAAGGTTCCAGACTCCATGGAGCTCCCTCACACTTCCTACCACATGAGGATAGAGTGAGAAGGTACCCTCTATGAAAAAGAGGGTCCTCACCAGACGTAGAATTTGCAGATTCTTACAGTCTCCAGAACTGTGAGAAATCAATGCATCTTGTTTATAAGCCAGCCAGGAGTGCTATGACCCATGAGGTCATCCACACAGGAGAACTGGGGGTTAATGTGCAGTGGAGGGAGTGGATCTCAGTGGGAGGCAATAGCATGGCGAGAAATGAAGAATCGCACAGGAAAAGGCAAATCCTGGCCCATATTGCTTATTGGCCAAGAGCAGAAGCGGACCAGTGGGGACTGGGGGTCGGGGAGCTCTGAGAGTCACTGCTGGCACCCTCACCAATAACTGTGAATATCCCTTCCTTCCTCAAAGTGTGCATCAGTAAAACAAATATTGTATATTAACACATACATATGCAATCTAGAAAAATGATACTGGTGAACCTAGTTGCAGGGCAGGAATAGAGGCACAGACATAGAGAAAAGACTT
>SJYX01008232.1:40516-63491 GCA_006410675.1 Oreotragus oreotragus | reverse complement strand
ACATGGAACAACAGACTGGTTCCAAATAGGAAAAGGAGTACATCAAGGCTGTATGTTGTCACCCTGCTTGTTTAGCTTATATGCAGAGTACATCATGAGAAACGCTGGACTGGAAAAAACACAAGCTGGAATCAAGATCGCCAGGAGAAATATCAATAACCTCAGATATGCAGATGATACCACCCTTATGGCAGAACATGAAGAGGAACTAAAGAGCCTCTTGAAAGTCAAAGAGGAGGGTGAAAAAGTTGGCTGAAAGCTCAACATTCAGAAAACGAAGATCATGGCATCTAGTCCCATCACTTCATGGCAAATAGATGGGGAAACAGTGGAAACAATGGCTGACTTTATTTTGGGGGGCTCCAAAATCACTGCAGATGGTGACTGCAGCCATGAAATTAAAAGACGCTTACTCTTTGAAAGGAAAGTTATGACCAACCTAGACAGCATATTAAAAAGCAGAGACATTACTTTGCCGACTAAGGTCTGTCTAGTCAAGGCTATGGTTTTTCCTGTGGTCATGTATGAATGTAAGAGTTGGACTATAAAGAAAGCTGAGCACCGAAGAATTGATGCTTTTGAACTGTGGTGTTGGAGAAGACTTCTGAGAGTCCCTTGGACTGCAAGGAGATCCAACCAGTCCATCCTAAAGGAGATCAGTCCTGGGTGTTCATTTGAAGAACTGACGTTGAAGCTGAAACTCCAGTACTTTGGCCACCTGATGCAAAGAGCTGTCTCATGTGAAAAGACCCTGATGCTGGGAAATATTGAGAGCTGGAGGGGAAGGGGCCGACAGAGGATGAGATGGTTGGATGGCATCACCGACACAGTGGACATGGGTTTGGATGGATTCTGGGAGTTGGTGATGGACAGGGAGGCCTGGCGTGCTGCGGTTCATGGGGTCGAAAAGAGTCGGACACGACTGAGCAGCTGAACTGAACTGAATGAGATTTAAATTGTTTTCAACTTTCTGTCACTTGTGTGTGTATGTGTATGTGTGAATCAATTGTTTTAGACTAGTATGCTTTTAAATGGACTGTAATCTCTACACATACTAATGTCATCTCACACTGAGTATAATAGAACTTGGTCATGAGATTTTTCCAACTTATGACTTTCAGCTGTTTGAAGGAGGCTTTAGAACTACACAGTATTCACATTTTGATAGAGAAAAAAATAAGAATGTTTGCTCTATCTTTTCTAAGATGGTAAGTCAAAGAACTTAAATTTGTGGAGAAATACCCTAGGTTTTGGTTTAAGGTAAAACAATAGCTACTTAAGTACTGGCAGCTCATTTCTTCAAACAATGCAGTTCCCAACACTTTTTCTGTCCTTTTCAAAGGCAAAGTGTGGGGATTAGCTCATTATTCTAAACAGTGAGTAGTATAGGTGGAGCTTATTTCTTGCTTCAATCGCAGTGCATCTTTTATAATAAACACTTATATTTCCTTGTAAGGGATCCATAATCATTCCACAGGAGAATTTTCTTAACCATATAATGTTTCTTAACCACTCAAAGAGTTATTTTAAGACACTTAAATATCTTTCAAGTGTTCCCTCCAATTTTTATTTTTAAATCCCGAAGTTTCTAGTGAGCACATAGTTCTTTCTTACAACTATTTTCTATTTTAGAATGGGTAAAAATTCACTGTCAACACATTAGTGCAAGACTGATGTAGATAATTTCAAAGCCAGTAGTTATGGTGTTCAAAAATAGTGATCCTTTGTATGGTAATAATGTAACCACATATTACATTTTGACCATTTCATTGATTGAACAACCACTATGAGCTGACACTATATTTCTATGGTTATGAATATGAACCAGACAGAAGCTCTGCAGTCAAGGAGCTTATGGTTAGGGTTACAAGATACCGTGTAATACAAGCTGAGAGATGGGAGATCAGAGAAGAATTCATTAAAGAATTATTTCTTAATTAGGTTCCAAGCAAAGAAGTCATATTTAGACAAATGACAACAATTTTTGTTCCAAAAAGAAAGAGAAAGCCTGTGTAAGTGGGGATGGAAAAGAAAGGGCCAAAAATATCCCTATAATGCAATCCATTTTGACTGCCAAAGGAGTTCGTGCGGGGAGATATGTAAAAAGGAGTGTCATAAACAAAGTATGTACAAATCCTGAGTTATAAATTATGAAGGAAATACCACATTTCATTTCTAGGATATTCATTATAAATTCTAGAATATAATAGTTCAGTAATATACTATAGGTTGGTGATGTTATGTCTGCCTGGGAAAAGAAGACTGTTATTTATAGCAAGAGTTACAGCTCCCTCTACAGGCCGAAACTAGAAAATCTTCAGTTGATTTCAGAAATAATGAAATGGTTAGAACAAAGACTGAACATTTCATTATAAACTGCCTTGTAAAACAGCAATGTCTTGGAATATAGTCTTTTAATCTAAACAAGTGTTTTCTTTTGTTCTATATACCACAATTAAGAAGCTTTGTTGGTAAGAGAAAAGACTCCAAAAGTCGAAGGAAACCCTCAAAGCTGTGAATTGGAAAGTATCACAATTCTTAAATGAAGCTCCCCAGAGCTTTTTCTTCCTCAGCATCCTTGTCTCTTCTGCCTAATTCCGCTGATCTGCGTGTGCTTAGTCGCTTCAGCCGTGTCCACTCTTTGCGACCCCATGGACTGTATCCTGCCAGGCTCCTCAGATCATGGACTTTTCCAGGCAAGAATACTGGAGTGGGTTGGCATGCCCTTCTTCAGGGGATCTTCCTGACACAGGGACTGAACCCACATCTCTTAGTCTTCTGCATTGGCAGGCAGGTTCTTGACCACTAGTGCCACCTGGGAAGTCCAATCCCACTGAAAGTCACAGCAAACACTAAATCTGTCATTACACACACTTTCTAACTACCTAGAAGAGAGTTATGCATAAATGACTCACTTTGCAAGCTTATAAAAGCACTGTTTTTGTCCCCAATCTGCTAAAACACCAGCATCAGAAGAAGGGTTTGCCAGTCTGCACTTTTAACTATTGCCCCTGAGGGATTCTTCTCAGACCAGTTTGGGAAACACTTTTCCAATGCAAATCTTCTTTAATAAACTAAAACTCTTCTACTACTAACTTGTTGCTGAACAGCTGACTCCTGATTATCCTCAATTAATTAGCACCACCTGTTTAACAAAAGTGAATGGTTCCCTATCGTCTATTAGATCAAGTCTAAAACCTCTCTCTGGCAGGAACTCAGGCTCTCCACCAGCTGGTCTCGTCTCATTTGCTCACATCCCCTTCCAAGGCCCCGATGGCAGCTGGGTTTCTCTTCCATTGGTCCCCACTCTGCCATGCATCTCCCCGCAGAACAATTACCCCTGCAGGAAAATGTTACTTCTTCACCGCTTTGATATCTATCTCAAGTCTTAACATCTCCTGGACTGACTTTTGGGGCCTCTCATGGTCTTAATTCTCTGAATCCTGTATGATCTTCATGTTTTAGACTCACTCCAAAATGCCATAGAGCAGGAGTCCCCAGCCCCTGGGCTACAGACTAATATGGGTCTGAGTCCTGTTAGCATCTGGGCCACACGGAGGTGAGCAGCAGGGGAGCAAGCAAAGCTTTATCTGTATTTACAACCGCTCCCCATCACTCACATTACCGCCTAGGCTCCGCCTCCTGTCAGATCAGCAGCCATGTAATAAATGCATTTGAATCATCCTGAAACCATTCCCTCCCCACCCTGGTCTGTGGGAAAATTGTCTCCCACAAAACTGGCCCGTGGGGCCAAAAAGGTTGGGGGCGGTTGCTGTATTTGTTTTCTTATCAATTTATGGGCCAACGTGCATGCCTACACCCAAACAGGCTAATAATTTGGCTGCCTTCTAATTCATTCTAGTTAAATATTAGTTTAACCATTTTGTAAAGGAGAGGCTAATGTGGTATGGGGGAAGAACACAGGAGGAGCACAAAGCCCAGCTACTCTTCTGCTGTCCCCAGAATCTTTCCATCCTGTTCCCCAAAACACAAGCCCTGCGGTATGGCATGCCCTCTAGGGGACTCACCTCTCCCCTCACCATCAAGCTACTTGAAAGTATTTATTCTGATCACACACTGTGCATATTCTCAGAAAATCTTTGTAATAAGATCTTCTCATTTGAAGCATTTTCTTCGGATGCTCTGCACAACCTACAGATGTGAGAGTACAGATGCAGGGCCAACATACTTCATGGCCAGTGCTATGCGTATCAGAGATAGAGATCTTGACTCGCCAACTGAAATGTTCAGAGATTTTAACTTTTTATGTACATTATGGGACCTATCATAATTGATCTACAGGTCTGTGATAAATACTGGGGGAGTGTACCACAGTGGTGAGCCATCAACATCTGTCACTTACTAGCTCTAGTCCAAAGATATTAAAGGGACTGTAAATTCAGCATTTTCATAATATTATATTGATGATTTTAGGATGCTAGGGTACAATATATGTACATAGATGTACAAGATACTGTATATATAATATAACTGTGTATATGATATATGTGTATACACTATATATTGCATATAATTATATATATATAGTACAGTGTGTGTGTGTATGTGTGTGTGTGTGTATATACATGCATGGTAAGTCACTTCAGTTGTGTCTGACTCTTTGTGACCCAATGGACTCTAGCGCACCAGGCTCCTCTGTCCATGGGGATTCTCTACACAAGAACACTGGAGTGAGTTGCTATGCCCTCCTCCAAGGGATCTTCCCTACCCAGGGATTGAACCCATGTCTCCTGCTTTGCAGATGGATTCTTTACTGTTGAGCCACTGGAGAAGTCCAGTGTGTGTGTGTGTGTGTGTGTGTGTGTGTGTGTGTGTGTGTGTGTAATTTAGGTTTGAAATTGGTGAAGTGACTTTATGTTAAGTAAAGTATGCTTCTATTGAAGGCATATATGTGTGTATGTGTGTGGGGGGTGGGGTATGACTTCAATAGAAGTATACTTAATATAAAGTCACATCTTCACCACTTCCAAACCTAAAAATTCATTAATACTTCC
This sequence comes from Oreotragus oreotragus, assembly GCA_006410675.1. Classification (NCBI taxonomy): domain Eukaryota; kingdom Metazoa; phylum Chordata; class Mammalia; order Artiodactyla; family Bovidae; genus Oreotragus; species Oreotragus oreotragus. Next base: position 58,476 of record SJYX01008232.1, on the reverse strand, counting down.
ATTTCTATCTATATAAATAACTAGTTAACCTGAAAATACCAACAGTAAAGCATTATAAATGATATATAAAAATTAGCAAGCATCCTTTTGATTACATCAGAGACAACATTTTTAAAAGTAACCTCCCATGGACCCATCACCTACCCCAATAGCCATCAACCCATAGTCAATCCATGGCCTCATCTAAACTGCCATCCACTTTCCTCCACCCAAGATTATTTGAAAGCAAATCCCTTACAACAACCATACATATTTCCGTATGAATTTCTAAAGGGAATGACTCTCTTTTTTAAAAAAACAAATGTAATATTGCATCTAAAACATTCCTTAATATTATTAAATTTCTAGTATTCAAATTTCCAATTGTCTTATAATTGACATAAATGAAGGTTTTTTTAATATTAGAAACATTCAGGGCTGGTTTCTTAAAAATAAGAGAAGATATTATCCAAAAATTTTTTAAAAATTTAAATGCCAGGCATATTTGACACAGAACCAAACAGAACTTCAGTAATTAGAAAACTAATATACTTGCTACAACAATAGCCCCCGAATATTTAAACTTTTAATGCTATTGTGTTGACTTCTTTGACATAAAGTGTTTGTCTGCAGTTATGTCCCTGCTATTGTGAGCTAGAACATCAAGCTGTTCTGACCAAGTATATTATATTCAGGACTGAATCCCAGCCAGAACCCCATCTAGAGCTAAACTTTTAATGCTATTGTGTTGACTTCTTTGACATAAAGTGTTTGTCTGCAGTTATGTCCCTGCTATTGTGAGCTAGAACATCAAGCTGTTCTGACCAAGTATATTATATTCAGGACTGAATCCCAGCCAGAACCCCATCTAGAGCGTGAAATGTGGAATGTATCCAATAACAGTTTGTTACTTTATTTGGAATGACCATACTGCCTTGGCCTAAGTGTTCTTACATAGCTAACAGGCATCAGTTGGACATGGGTACACCTATTTTGCATTAATTTAATTAATAAACCAAGACAGAGGAGAACATATGTGTCCATTCTGTCTGATGAGGTTGCACACTAGCTAGACTTGTTTTCTCTTGCAGCAGAGAAGATTGCTACAAACTTAACTGCCTTTTGACAATACCCATTGATTATCCCTTAACTGGGTAGGTCAGAACTCTGGGATAATGAGATTCAGTTCTCTACTTAGATTCTTACAAGGCTGAAATCCAGGTGTCAGCAGGCTGATCTGCTATCTGAAAAATCTAGAATTCACTCAGGTTGTTGGCAGAATCTAGTTCTTTTGTGGGTGTAGGACTGAGATCCCCACTTCCTGGCTGGCTGCAAGCCACTCTTAGTTCTCAAAGGTCACCAGCGTTCCTTGGCACATGACCCCCTCCATCTTCAAAGCCAGTAACAATGCATCAAATGTCCCTCAGACGTGGAATGTTTGACTTCGTTTTCCCCCATCGGTCAGTTGAAACTCTGCTTTTAAAGAGCTTGTTAGCTTAAATTATGGCCAACCAGATCACCTCCTTTCTCCTTGTAAGTTGATATAGTCACAATAATACAATCATGGGAGTGGTGTCTCATGATATGCAGAGATATGACCTCATTCAAAAGACAGGGGGATTATTATCATTAGATGAATGTCATTAGAGTCATTCCTAGAATTTGCTTACTGCATGTCAAGTGAATGACAATAAGTATTTTTTAAAAAGATTGAGCATAAATCCATCAATTCAACAAACAATGATGACATTCCATCTATATATTAGGTGCTGCTGTTACAAAGATTAATAAACTGGGGGCTTCACTGGTCGTCTAATGTCAAGAATCTGCCCTCCAATGCAGGGGACAGATGTTTGATCTCTGGTCCAGGAATTAAGATCCCACATGCCTTGGGACAATTAAGCCCATACAGCAGTGAAGAACCCACATGCCACAACTAAGACCCAAAGAAGACAAAAATAAAATAAATAATTGTTTAAAAGATTAGTAAATCATAGTTCCTTCCTTCAAGGAGATAAACTTCTGAATAAGTATTTACTGTTATGAGACTCTAAAATGTATAGTGATGGCATAAAGAAGGAAGTTCAGTTCAGTTCAGTCGCTCAGTTGTATCTGACTCTTTGCGACCTCATGAATTGCAGCACGTGAGGCCTCCCTGTCCATCACCAACTCCCAGAGTTCACTCAAACTCATGTCCATCGAGTCGGTGATGCCATCCAGCCATCTCATCTTCTGTCGTCCCCTTCTCCTCCTGCCCCCAATCTGCCCCAGCATCAGAATCTTTTCCAATGAGTCAACTCTTCGCATCAGGTGGCCAAATTATTGGAATTTCAGCTTTAGCATCAGTCCTTCCAAAGAAAGAAGGAAGAGATGGGTCTAAATCTTGACATAGAAGCTAGGTGGATAGTAGAACCAGATGATGAGATCTAAGCAACATACCAGATCCCAGAGAGCTTTGCATGCCACACTTCAGGATTTGTACTTTATTCTGCAGCAGAAACAGAGTTATTGGTAGCCATTAAGCAAGAGAATGATTCCTCCAAACACTTGACACTTGATACCCAGCTTATGAAATTGTCACTTGCAATAAATAGTACACCACCCGCTATACCATATGCAAACTGACTCTTATCATGGCTGCATCTGGGAGAAGAGAATTCAGACTGATCTAGTGGCCAGAAATGTTAGTGCAGTTTTCAAGGGAGTCCAATTTATAACCAGATCCTTGCTTAAGCACTGGGAAAATCTGACTCAGCCTGGCATCTCCTCCATCAGTATTCCGTGACAAATTTCTAATTTCTATAATCTATCATGTCATACTTCCAAAATTCTATGACTTTCTCACCCACCTTTGCCAGGCTTTCAACTACCCACCAAAAAAAAGGTTTTCTTTTATAGATTGAAATTAAAGCTTTGCACACACGTGCGCGCGCACACACACACAAAGCTGCACATTTTATACCTGCTGTTGCTTCCTGAGAAAAGGTTACAGGAATCTCAAGTAAATTTTAATGAGGGAAACTCTTAGGTCTCAGAATTGATTTATGTGGGGAAGCATTTGAGAGTGTGTAGTAAGTGCATGGTTGACATGAATTATCATGTAGGTGTACAGAATTCCACATACATCGTCCTTTTATTTTAAAGACTAGCCAAGTTACAGAAACAGAATCATTTTTAAATGTCACTGTTGGATCTCTGCTTACTCTAAAGAACTAAGGATTTAGAAAATCAAATTCCTGCTTCCTGAAATTGACTCATCATTAAGTTTCTTCTTGTTGGTGAAATGCATTGTTCAAAACAATAAAAGTGGGGAAGAAACAACTATTTCCTGATTAAGAGGAGAAGAAAAAAATCAAGCAACTCCCTTCCCATTATCTTCTGTACTTGTACATCTTTGCCTGTCTCCTCCTGTTAGCAGACATGTGTATGACTCATGAGATTCTATTTGAAGTTTCAGCTCAACTATTCTTTCCCCAGTATGGAGTTTTCCATCAAAATCCATGAAGCAGAGAAAGAGAGGAGCCTGAGCATTCACGCTTCCTGACATTTAAAAAAAAAAAAAAAAAAAGGTGAACGTTTTAAACGGGCTTCCCTGGTGGCTCAGCAGTAAAGAATCTGCCTGCAATGCAGGAGACCTGGGTTCGATCCCTGGTTCGTGAAGACCCCCTTTAAATAGGAAAGATCAAAAGTCAAAATATTAGAGACACAGATGTAGAGAGAAAATGTATTAAACACCAAGGAGGGTGAAAGGTAGGATCAACTGGAAAATTGGAATTGATATATATATACTACTGCTGCTGCTGCTAAGTTGCTTCAGTCATGTCCAACTCTGTATAACCCCACAGACGGCAGCCCACCAGGCTCCCCCATCCCTGGGATTCTCCAGGCAAGAACACTGAAGTGGGTTGCCATTTCCTTTTCCAATGCTGCTGCTGCTGCTGCTAAGTCACTTCAGTCGTGTCCGACACTGTGTGACCCTATAGACGGCAGCCCACCAGGCTCCCCCATCCCTGGGAGTCTCCAGGCAAGAATACTGGAGTGGGTTGCCATTTCCTTCTCCAATGCATGAAAGTGAAAAATGAAAGTGAAGTCGCTCAGTCGTGTCTGACTCTTCGCAACCCCATGGACTGCAGCCTATGAGGCTCCTCCGTCCATGGGATTTTTCCAGGCAGGAGTACTGGAGTGGGGTGCCATTGCCTTCTCCAATATATATACTACTATGTATAAAATAGATAACTAATGATAACCTATTGTATAGCACAGGGAAGTCTATTCAGTGTTCTGTGGTGATCTAAATGGGAAGGAAATCCCAAAAAGAGAGGATTTATGTATACATATAACTGATTTGCTTTGCTGAACAGCAGAAAATAATGCAACACTGTAATCCAATAAAAGTGTTTTAAATCAAAATATTACTACAAATTTAAAGAAGCATAGTATTACCTTTCCTGTAGATATAATTCCAGAAATTCATATCACTAGATGAAAAATTTCCAGCTTCTAAAAATTAATTTTTGACACATCTAAATTTCTCAAAAAAATGTTTTATTTTATTCAACAAAAAAATATTTTCTGAGACCCTATTATGTACTAGTATTATACTAGGCATGGGAAATATTGGGTTGGCTCATTCAGGTTTTTTCCATAAAATCTTATGGAAAACCCAAAAGAATTTTCTGGCTAACCTAATACAATGGAGAACAAGCCACCTTGTCAGATCTATTTTAGAGTAGAATGTTAGGAGTTCTATTCAACCTTGGAATACCAACACACCATGGGAAGCTTTTTTTTTTTTAAGTATTTTTTTCCACTTTTTCTTCATTTTGTTTAAGCTTTATTGAGATATAGCTGACATACAGTATTGTGTAAATGCAAGATGTACAATGTGCTGATGTGATACACTTATATATTAAAAATTATGACCACCATAATCACCACTTCCATCACGTCACAAATTGTATCTTTTTGTGGTGAGAGCATTTAAGATTTACTCCTCTAACGACCTTCACATGTGCAAAGCAGTATTATTAACTATGATCACCATGCTGTACTTTACGTCCCCAGAACTTACTCATCGTATAGCTCTTTTATTGCAGAGCGTGGGCTCTGGGGAGTGCGGGCTTCAGTAACTGTGGCACACAGGCTTAGTTGCCCAGCAGCATACGGGATCTTCCCAGGCCAGGAATTGAACCCATGTTCCCTGCATTGGCAGGCAGATTCTTAACTACAGGCCCACCGGGGAAGCCCGAAATTCAACTTTTTAACAACATACAACAAAAAACTCCACAGTAAGGGGTAGCTTCTAACTTGATACATTATATAATTTCTAGTGATGGATTTTGTTAAACTCTTACCAACTCCAGCTGAGTATAGGATATTAATTTTTGACAACATTTTGCAAAATGATGAAGTTGCTTCTTGGTAGAAATCAATTTTATATACTGATTACACTAGGTATTTTTGTGACTTAAAGCAATATTAGCCCTGGTTATGTGATTTTTATAGGTATTTCTCTTTTGGCTGCCATGTAAACTACAGGATTAAGTTTTATTTTATGCATTTGTATATTTGTTCATTTTTAAAATAAATTATTTATTAAACCACTATTGTAAGTAGAGTTTTGCTAGGTGTTTGATTTGAAGGCTTTGATCTGCTTGAGATAAAATAGAGATGAAATTAAAATATGTTAACAATATTAATGAGGATCATTGGCACATAAATTTTCCATATATGGATTTTAAATTATTTTACAACTAATGCATATTTACCATTTTAAGAAAGTAGAAAAACAGATAAGAAAAATAAAATGCATTTTTTAATTATCCATAATTTAACCTTCTGGTGATAAACAGTATTAATACTTTATATCTTTCTATTTTCCCCCCATACATATTGGGTAGGGCAAAAATAAGATATCAGTAGTTGTGTTCTCACTCAAAATGGAACTGTGCCAGAGGAGTTCCTTGGTGCAGAGTGCAGTTGTAGGAGAAAGGGAGACACGAAGAAAGCAAGATTGTCATCAGTTCAGTGCAGTTCAGTCGCTCAGTCGTGTCCGACTCTTTGCGACCCCATGAATCGCAGCATGCCAGGCCTCCCTGTCCATCACCATCTCCCAGAGTTCACTCAGACTCACATCCATCAAGTCGGTGATGCCATCCACCCATCTCATCCTCTGTTGTCCCCTTCTCCTCCTGTCCCCAATCCCTCCCAGCATCAGAGTCTTTTCCAATGAGTCAACTCTTTGCATGAGGTGGCCAAAGTACTGGAGCTTCAGCTTCAGCATCATTCCTTCCAAAGAACACCCAGGACTGATCTCCTTCAGAATGGACTGGTTGGATCTCCTTGCAGTCCAAGGGACTCTCAAGAGTCTTCTCCAACACCACAGTTCAAAAGCATCAATTCTTCGGCACCCAGCTTTCTTCACAGTCCAACTCTCACATCCGTACGTGACCACAGGAAAAACCATAGCCTTGACTAGATGGACCTTTGTTGGCAAAGTAATGTCTCTGCTTTTGAATATGCTGTCTAGGTTGGTCATCACTTTCCTCCCAAGGAGTCAGCGTCCTTTAATTCCATGGCTGCATCACCATCTGCAGTGTCGTATCACTTACCTATTTTTCCTTTTGTGGCTTGTGCTTTTATCATATTCAAAAATCCGTTATCTTAGAGCACTATCATGGAGTGCTATTCCTATTTTTTTCCCTAGGAGTTTTACAGATTCATATCTTAATTTCATCTTTAATTCATTTTGAGTTATTTTTGTATATAGTGTAAGGTAAAGGCCCAACTTCATTCTTTTGCTTGTGCATATTCAGTTTCTCCAACATTATTTGTTTTAGAGACTATCCTTTTCCAATTGTATTTTTGGCACCCAGTAGAAAATCAGTTGACTGTATATGCATTCTCTGCTACTGGTTGATAAGTCTATTTTTATACTAGTATCATACTGTTTTAATTACTATAGTTGTTAAGGTATTTTGAAATCAGGAAATGTGATCCGTCCAGCTTTGTTCTTTTTCAAGATTGTTTTGGTTTTTCATTGTCTTTTGCAGTTCCATATAATTTTAGAGGTGGGGTTTTTTTCCTGTAAAAAATGCCATTGAAATTTCGATAGTAATTGCATTGAATCTGTAGATCTCTCTGGGCTGCATGGATATTTTAACAATATTAAGTGTTTCAATCCACAACCGTAGTTATCTCCATGTATTAGCCACTCACAGGAGGAGAAATACTGCATGAGTCCACTTATATGAAGTATCTAAAATAGTCAAACTCAACAACAGAGAGTAGAATGGTGGTTGCCAGAGTGTGCAGGGAAAGAATAATAAAGGGCTGCTGTTTAATGAGTATAAAATTTCAGTTACACAAGATGAGTAAGTTCTAGAGATCTGCTGTACAACACAGTGCCTGTAGTTAAAAATTATATATTGTGCACCAAATGTTTGTTGAGAGTAGATCTTGTGTTGTGTTCTTAACACAGTTTGTTTTTTTTTTTTAAAAAGGAAGCAAGATTGATTTGAATGATTTACATAGGAAAAAATATTGGAAGAGAATGAACTAGATCTGGGAAATGAAAAGAAGAGAGAAAAGAAGATTGTAATGAGAGAGTATTTATGTAATCAGGAAAGAGAAAGAATAAAGTTTTTATTAATAGTATCAGACGTGGGCTGTAGGTATCACAGGGAACTTTAAGAAATGTGTGCTGAGTATACCACTATAAACGTTAAAATGTATTCTCAAATTTTTGGAGAATTTTATACCGTCATTTATTTGAATGAAGACCAATAGGTGATTCAGCTTTATATGAATAATACATCTACATATTTTATGATAGCTGTGGGTTTTCTGCCCAGCCATAATCATTCCACTTTTTCAAATGATGACATCAACTTTCTAAACCTAGTGGGTTCCTGGCAGTCACATTTGTCTGACACAATTTTATTCCTCTGTCCATAGTTAATACGCTAAGGATAGACATCATATATTCATGTATTCTTAGCCCAGAGTCTCTCCAGGAATGTGGAGCTCAGATTTGCAGAATGTCAGGCATTTTCTAGGTATAGCTGGACTATAATATATGAAACTGTGAGTTTTAGGATAGGCAAATTCATCACATGAATCATAGAATAAGCGAATACAAATAGCGAAACAGAGATAAAAGATGAAGAATGCTTGTAAGTTTTTAATATGTGATTTAGTCTTTTCCTAAGAAGTTTCTCCTAAAAATGTAGCTTTGGAATCTTTGAGACATCTCTTTATTTTTATAATAAATTCCCTTTCTTTTGCTTTGGCTATAGCTCAGATTGGTTTATTTCCTTTGCAAACACATGCAGGCCCTTGTACACACACATTTAATAGCCTACTTGTTCTTTTTCAGTAACACCAAGAGTATATTTATATTAATAAATATGGTTTTACCTCATCAACATTCATTACTGCATAGTCTTATGTTATAGTTCCATAATTTGCTTAACCAATAACTATTTGTATAATTTTTACCCTCAAAAGAAAATCCTTACACATATGGTTTTGCACATTTATTTGATAATTGCCTTAGGATGAATTTACATTAACACAGTAATATACATGCTGGATCAAAGGGTAGGTACTTTTTGTGAGCCTTTTGAGACATGTTGACAAAATATCCAAAAATGTGTGTGATGATTTATCAAAATATCTATAAAGATTTTGAATTATCAGTAGGAAAGGAAACAGTATCTTATTTCAAGATGTAGTCCTTTAATCTCTAGAGCAATAGGGTATTTGTTCATGAGGGTCATTTTATTTTTTCCTTAGTTACTAAGTTTTTTGGTGCCTTCCCAAAAGCTGCCTCATCTCCTCACCAGGTGACCAGGCCCATAATTAGGGAAAGTGACAATATAAGGCAATCAGGAAGAAAAGACCTGGGCTTCAAATGAGCTGCAAGATATAGCTCATTTATACTAGAAAGAACCAGGCAAATTTGCATAGGATTAGATTCTGAGAGATTTTGATGAAGGAGGCAAGTGTGTAAGGTTGAATTTGTTATTGTTTAATTGCTGACTTGTCTCAGACTCTTTGCAACCCCATGGACTCTAGCCCACCAGGCTCCTCTATCCATGGGGTTTCCTAGTCAAGAATATTGGAGCAGGCTGCCATTTGCTTCTCCAGGGGATCTTCCAGATTCAGAGACTGACCTGTATCTCCTGCATGGCAGGCAGATTCTTTACCACTGAGCCACCTGGGAAGCCCCGTAAGGTTGAACACACAATCTAAAGATGCAAGATTTAAGATCCTGGCAAAGACTCCAAGAGGGTGGTACAGTTTACTCCTAGAAGCATGGAAAAAGCAATGGGTCCACACAAAAGGAGTTTGAAATTCCAGAGTTGCCATGGATGATGGTAGCAAAAGGGATCCAAAGGCTAAGAGAGGTGTGCCTGCTAGACCAGAAAATCTGTCAAACGATTATGTTCCATGGGAAATCCTGTGGGAGATAACATTTCCAGGCCATAAGAAATGCACTGTTGAGAGATCACCAGCATCATTAAGAACTTCAGTGTTAGATCTCCTGTGTTTTAGGATGACAGCAGAAGTGTTCATTAAGGACCAGGTCTCCTGGTCACTGTGGGAATAACATTTCCCTCTAGACTTTAGAATTGAGGTGAATGCGCATAATCATAGGAAGCTAAGTAGATGCAATTGTAGTGGATAGCAAGGTTGGAGATGGTTTAAATAACATGGCATCCCATAAGGGCAGAATGGATGGGCAGCCAACAAAGGTACCTCCCAATTTGCAAAAAACAAAATAAAGGATGGAGAATGAAGACAGTTGCCCCTTTAAATAAAACATGATCCTTAGGCCAGCTTCCAGACCTAATCCAGGTTTTAGGCATGAAATTTATTGACTTGAGATAGGGTCCCCAGGAAAAAAAGACCTTGCAGAGGGGGGTTCATGTTTGGGAGTTCGTGTAAAAAAAAAAAAAAAAAAGACCTTGCAAAAATGTATCAGATGTACACACAGTGATGATTCCCTTAGTGCATTCCCAACATGACCTAAAGGTTTTTACTCAGGTAACTGTGCAATGGAGAAAGGGGAGTTTCCAACATTTCGTGATTCTGTTAAACACAGTGTCCAAGTGGACACTGATGCCCAGGTACCTGAAACGTCATGGAGATGGGACCTTGAGGCTTCCCTGGTAGCTCCGTCGGTAAAGAATCCACTTGCAATGCAGGAGACAAGGGTTCGATCCCTGGGTTGGGAAGATCTCCTGGAGAAGGAAATGGAAACCCACTCCAGTATTCTTGCCTGGAAAATCCCATGGACAGAGGGGCCTGGCAGGCTATAGTCCATGTGATCAAAAGACATGACCTAGGGACTACACCACCACCACAATGTTACACGACATCATGAGGGTGGGACCCTGATCTAGTAAGTCTGGTGTCCTTAAAAGAAGAGATCTCTCTATCTCTCCCTCCCCCTCTCCCTCTCTCTCTTTTTTTGGCCTGGCAGGCTATAGTCCATGTGATCAAAAGACATGACCTAGGGACTACACCACCACCACAATGTTACACGACATCATGAGGGTGGGACCCTGATCTAGTAAGTCTGGTGTCCTTAAAAGAAGAGATCTCTCTATCTCTCCCTCCCCCTCTCCCTCTCTCTCTTTTTTCATGCCTGTATCCAGAGGAAAAGGCAGAGGAACCAGAGATCAAATTGCCAACATCCGCTGGGTCATTGAAAAAGCAAGAGAGTTCCAGAAAAACGTCTATTTCTGCTTTATTGACTATGCCAAAGCCTTTGACTATGTGGATCACAATAAACTGTGGAAAATTCTGAAAGAGATGGGAATACCAGACCACCTGACCTGCCTCTTGAGAAACCTGTATGCATGTCAGGAAATAACAGTTAGAACTGATGACATGGAACAACAGATGTTCCAAATAGGAAAAGGAGTACGTCAAGGCTGTATATTGTCACCCTGCTTAGTTAACTTATACGCAGAGTATATCATGAGAAACACTGGGCTGGGTGAAGCACAAGCTGGAATCAAGATTGCCGGGAGAAATATCAATAACCTCATATTTGCAGATGACACCACCCTTATGGCAGAAAGTGAAGAGGAACTAAAGAGCCTCTTGATGAAAGTGAAGGAGGAGAGCAAAAAAGTTGGCTTAAAGCTCAACATTCGGAAAACTAAGATCATGGCATCTAGTCCCATCACTTCATGGGAAATAGATGGCGAAACACTGGAAACAGTGGCTGACTTTATTTTTCTGGGCTCCAAAATCACTGGAGATGGTGATTGCAGCCATGAAATTAAAAGACACTTACTCCTTGGAAGGAAAGTTATGACCAACCTAGACAGCATATTCAAAAGCAGAGACATTATTTTGCCAATAAAGGTCCGCCTAGTCAAGGCTATGGTTTTTCCAGTAGTCATGTATGGATGTGAGTGTTGGATTATAATGAAAGCTGAGTGCAGAAGAATTGATGCATTTGAACTGTGGTGTTGGAGAAGACTCTTGAGAGTCCCTTGCACTGCAAGGAGATCCAACCAGTCCATCCTAAAGGAGATCAGTCCTGGGTGTTCATTGGAAGGACTGATGTTGAAGCTGAAACTCCAATACTCTGGCCACCTGATGTGAAGGGCTGACTCATTTGAAAAGACCCTGATGCCAGAAGGGACTGGGGGCAGGAGGAGAAGGGGCCGAGAGAGGATGAGATGGCTGGATAGCATCACCGACTCAATGGACATGGGTTTGGGTGAACTCCGGGAGTTCTTGATGGACAGGGAGGCCTGGCATTCTGCCATTCATGGGGTCGCAAAGAGTCAGACACGACTGAGCGACTGAACTGAACTGAACTGAACTACGCAGAGGAATGATCATATGAGAACACAATGAGAAGGTGCTCGTGCACAAGCTGGGAAGACAGGTCTCACCAGAAACCAACTCGGCTGTCACTTTGGCCTTGGGCCTTTAGCATCCAGAACTGTGTTAGAAAACACAGTTTTTTTGTTTAAGCCACACAATCTGTGGTATTTTGTATGGCAGCCCCAGCACTGCCTTTCTAATATGTATTCATGAATCTTTCTTCAGCAAAAGACGTTTTAATATTGTATCTGCTGCATTATTTTCCTCAAATGTCTTCTTTATAAATTTTGTAAAGAATGTGTGATGAAACCCTCACTGTCCGATTTTATCCTTCTGTTACTATGTAGCAGCAATAGGATGGAGTAAATTAGCCTAAGTTCCAGGAACGTCCTCTGGTTGGTATTAACTAATCATTGCAATCACATTAGTCTTCTTATGGACTGGTTTCTAACTTTAAGCTTAAGCATAGTGATCCCCTGGCAACAGAGCTGGATTTATTAACTAAATTAGCAAAACTAAAGAAGAACACTTGAGCAAAAGTTGAAGAAATGTTCTCTTTATTCCACTGAACATGAATGAGGAAGTAGCCATTATCCCAAAACTCCAATGGAACCTACAATAAAGTGTATACTGAGGAATTGTAAGAATATTGGTGCTTGATGATACTGTTGAACCACTGATTAACCAATCTTGACCTTTATCCTACTTTTGGACTATTAAATATGTGGACCATTTTCTTTAATGTCTAAGTCCCTTTCAGTTGAGTTTCCTAAAACATAAACCTGAAAGCATCTTAACTGATGCAGTAACCAATTAATTATTTTTTCAGTAAATATATAATGAATGCCTACTATGACCCAGGCACTCCCCCAAATTCGATGAACAAAGCAGAAACAGTGTCCCTCCCCTCAGAGAGTTAATTCCATCCAACTCTCTTTGAGTCTCCATCCTCTGTGTAATTTATTCTATCAAAACTTTATGCATGGCTTTAATCTTTCATATGCATTCTGGAAGAGTTATCCAAATTTGTGTACTTTAGTGCCAACCTGATTACCTGCATCACTAATTACGCTCTTTGCTGCCTCCATTTCAAATCTTTCTTCTTCTGTGTTTTTGTTTCTGTTTTCACAATCTTTCTCCCACGTATATTCATTTTGTTGTTGTTGTCATTTTTGGTTGCACCAGGCAGCATGCAGGATCTTAGTTCCCTGACCAGGAATTGAACTCCAGCCCCCTATATTGGGAGCAAGGAATCTTAATCACGGGACAGCCAGGGAAATCCCTATATATCCCTTTGGTAACAGTCATTTCTATTTTCTTCCTTACCTATTAACATTTTATTTCATATTTCTATCCTTAAAATCTTTTCTGGATCAAGAAAAGTTTTTCTTTATACTATGAAGAATGCAAACAACGTCTTGAAATTCATTTCCAAAAGTATCTTCCCCTAGAAGCATCTTGTCATCTTTGTAGCTTCAACTATTTTCTGCACCTTTTAACAACAAAATATTCTTGATTTTCCTCAGTGTCTTAACTTATATAAACTTATTGTTATGTATAATACATGTTATATGCAATAAATAGTCACTTTGTATAAAATTTCTCTGTAAAAAATTGAGCAGCAAAACTTTCAATAAATATAAATGATACTTTCTACTATCAAGGAAAACAAAATCTCAAAGAAGATAAAAATTTCGCCCTTGTTGAAAAATAATGAATTTACTTTCCGGACATAAAGGAAAAAGTGCAAATGTAAAATCTTATGATTTTTCACAGAATGGATAAGGATATAAAACCGAACTTTGAAAAAGCATAATGGCAGAGAGGAATTGAATATTAATACAATATGTCTGGGATATGCCCTCACTCTATTTTTGTGCCAAGAAAAATATTCCCTACTCTTCACTTACCACTCCAACCGGAAGAAGCTCCAGATCTGAAAATCAGAGATCCTCCCTGCCTATTTTAAACCCTAGTAAAGACAGAATTGTAGTATGTTAGGATAATTCATGGAGAAGATGAGATGCGTATCATTTCTTATCACAATTTAATAAAAATAACATTTGGATTATTCTATATCTTTTTCCTCTAAACTTATTCACTTACTGTACTACAGAGCACCTTCAGTTGTTAAAATTTACTCTTTTCACTCCTCACTGTGTAATGGAAAGAACACATAACTTAAAAGGATCTGGCTTACTGTGGGCTCCAATACTTATTTCAGTGTAACTTTTGAAAACTAATCTTGACTATGAAATGGCGATTGTTACAGAGTTGTATCATAAGAATCAATGAGAGCAAATCTGATAACAAATTTGAAAATGTGCCTTTGAACCATAGAGGTGTGATAATAAATGAGAATTATATATTAAAACTTATACTGAAGAATTATGTTAACATTTCTTAGTTTATAATAAAATAAAATGTATCCACTATGTTGATAAGTGTATCATTTAACATGTAGCCCCTAACTTGGATTTCTGCTGCCAAATAAATTGTATTTTGTCTACTCTGAGCTGAGTTTTCCATCTGCTGATCTGCTCATCAAATTGATGCAAATGATTTTAAGTAGGTTTGTTTCATTTCTTGACATTTGTGTTGTGTACATTTTTAGATTTGTGTGTGTGTATATATTTTTAGTATTGCTAAAGAACTGTATTATTTTCAATTTCTTTTTCTCAGATCATCCACACCAACAATGCAGGACTAATTAGCTTAGACAACCTATGGGTTCCTAAAATCACTGAGGAGAATTACAAGAAACCTCAAAGTTCTTTTGGTGAGTCACAACTTCTTATTACCACCTTCTGTGTTCATGCTGTGACTTTGACGAGCACTTTTGAGGGAAATAGCTTTGCCAGTTTACACAGTCAACCAAAGGCAGAACTCGGAAAGGGCTAGAGCCAGTTATCCTCCATTCACTTTCTTTATGCCAGTGCTTATGGGGTTCGCCCATTGCATTCCAAGCTGACCCTACACAACTTGCTGCAACATGGAGAGATCGCCCCGTGGTGTTATTTCTGGGAATACTGAACTATAAAGAGATCTCTTGACAGAGGTGTGACCAATGTAATATTTAATAGCATCTTATACACAAATAGACAGTGAGTGTTGTCTTGCTTTTCTCAGTACAATAAAGAAAAGATGCAGAGGTGTTTGGTTACAAATGCAAGTGGTGTTAGTTACTCACTCACGTCCTACTCTTTGAGACCCCGTGGACTGTATAGCCCACCAGGCTCTTATGTCCATGGAATTCTCCAGCTAAGAATACTGGAGTGGGTTGCAAAGGAGTATTTTAAGTGGCCTTTATTATGTTGAAATATGTTCCTTCTATACCTAATTTACAAACTTTTATCATCAATGTTTTTTGCCACATGCTTTTTTGTGTGTTTACTGAGAATATATAATTTTTTATTCTAATAATATGGTTGATTACATTGATTTCTGTATGTTGAACCATCCTCGCATCCTAAGGATAAATCTCACTTGCTCATGGTGAATGATGCTTTTCGTGTGCTTCTGAATTCTGTTTTAGAGTGTTTTTGCATCTATATTCACCAGGGACATTGGCCTGTAATTTTCTTTATAAAATGAGAACTTGTGATAATCTGAAATTATATCGGTCCTATAGATATCAGAATACATAGTTATTATTTTTGGCTACTAGTTGCTTTGTCAACACAATGGCACACATTATATCCTGAAATTTCTAGAAGTGTTATACAAAGTAGAAGAATCCAGCCAAGTTTATTCCAGGACATAAATTTCAACAAAATACATGTTTTAAACAAAATCATAAAATCAGGGTTCCTAAGGTACAAAAGCAAGGACTGAAGCCTTTGGAAAAAGGAAGATGCTTATAGGTGCAACTACTTCAAAACATTTTTTTTTTGTTTACAAAATTCAAACTATAATACAATGGCACCACCTGTTGATGGAATTGCAGAATTGAAATGCTAAAATTACAGATACAATATCAAATATTTATTGGAATTACAAATCAAGGTACGGATATACACATCACTGACTACTGATTAGATGAAATCTATCGGTGAGATGGTTAGGTGGTAACTGACTGGCTTACATCAATTGTTCTTTGACTTTCTGGCATTCTGTGGAATGGTACAGCATTCCTTTGAGGGCTAATCATTTCTTGAACAAAAGAAAGTATATACTTACAATTAGTTTTCAATATTTTTAATTGAAGTATACAGTTGATTTACAATGGATGTTAAGTTCTGTTTTGGGCTTCCCTAGTGGTTCAGCTGGTAAAGAATCTGACTGAAAACTGGTTTCAATCCCTGGGTTGAGAAGATCCCCTGGAGAAGNCTTGAACAAAAGAAAGTATATACTTACAATTAGTTTTCAATATTTTTAATTGAAGTATACAGTTGATTTACAATGGATGTTAAGTTCTGTTTTGGGCTTCCCTAGTGGTTCAGCTGGTAAAGAATCTGACTGAAAACTGGTTTCAATCCCTGGGTTGAGAAGATCCCCTGGAGAAGGGAATGGCTACCCACTCCAGTATTCTTGCCGGGAGATTTCCATGGACAGAGGAGCCTAGCAGGCTACAGTCCATGGGGTTTCAAAAAGTTGGACAAATTCAATTATATATATATATACACACACATTCTTTTTTATATATTTTTTCCATTATGGTTTATCATAGGATATTGAATATAGTTCTTTATGATATACAATAGGGCCTTGTTGTTTATCCATTCTATATTTAAAAAGCTTACATCTGCTAACCCTCATCTCCCATTCCATCCTTCCCCGAACCCCTTTCCTCTTGGCAGTCACCAGTCTGATCTCTATATCTGTGATTCTCTTTTTGTTTCGTAGATAGGTCACTTGTGTCATATTTTAGATTACAAATATAAGTGATGTCATATGGTATTTGTCTTACTCTTTCTGACTTTCTTAGTATGATAAGCTCTAGCTGCATCCATATTGCTGTAATGACAGTATTACATTCTTTTTTATGGCTGAGTATAAATGTATATATGTCTTAGTTAATGTGAATAGTGATGCTATGAATATAGTGGTGCATGTACCTTTTTGAATTATAGTTTTGTCTGGATATGTGTTCAAGAGTAAGGTTGGTAGATCATATGATAATTCTGCTTCAGTTTTCTGAGGAACCTTCATATTGTTTTTCAGAGTGGCTATACCAACTTATATTCCCACCAACAGTGTAGGAGGGTTCCCTCTTCACCACACCACACCAGAGTTTGTTATTTATAGACTTTTTAATGATGGCCATTCTGACCAGTGTGAAGTGGGCCCACACTGCAGTTTTAATTTGCATTTCTATAAAGAAAGCGGAGCGCCAAAGAATTGATGCTTTTGAACTGACTGTCCCTTGGACTGCAAGGAGATCCAACCAGTCCATCCTAAGGGAGATCAGTCCTGGGTGTTCATTGGAGGGACTCATGTTGAAGCTGAAAGTCCAATACTTTGGCCACCTGATGCGGAGAGCTGACTCATTGAAAAGACCCTGATGCTGGGAAAGATTGAGGGCAGGAGAAGGGGCCGACAGAGGATGAGATGGCTGGATGGCATCACCAACTCAGTGGACATGGGTTTCGGTGGACTCCGGGAGTTGCTGATGGTCAGCGAGGCCTGGCATGCTACGATTCATGGGGTCGCAAAGAGTCGGACATGACTGAGAGACTGAACTGAACTGAGCTGATTAACTAGCAATGTTCATGTGTCTCTTGGTCATGTGTATTTCTTCTTTAGCTGCTGCTGCTGCTAAGTCACTTCAGTCGTGTCCGACTCTGTGTGACCCCATAGACGGCAGCCCACCAGGCTCCCCCGTCCCTGGGATTCTCCAGGCAAGAATACTGGAGTGGGTTGCCATTTCCCTCTCCAATGCATGAAAGAGAAAAGTGAAAGTGAAGTCGCTCAGTCTGTCCGACTGTTAGCGATCCCATGGACTGCAGCCCACCAGGCTACTCCGTCCATTGGATTTTCCAGGCAAGAGTACTGGGGTGGGGTGCCATTGCCTTCCCCGTTTCTTCTTTAGAGAAATGTCTATTTAGGTCTTCTGCCCATTTTTTGATTGGGTTATTTTTTGTTGCTGTTGAGTGGTCAGGTCAGTTCAGTTCAGTTCAGTCGCTCAG
>SJYX01008232.1:0-40163 GCA_006410675.1 Oreotragus oreotragus | reverse complement strand
CTCTTCGCATGAGGTGGCCAAAGTACTGGAGTTTCAGCTTTAGCATCATTCCTTCCAAAGAAATCCCAGGGCTGATCTCCTTCAGAATGGACTGGTTGAATCTCCTTGCAGTCCAAGGGACTCTCAAGAGTCTTCTCCAACACCACACTTCAAAAGCATCAGTTCTTCGGCACTCAGCCTTCTTCACAGTCCAATTCTCACCTCCATACATGACCACAGGAAAAACCATAGCCTTGACTAGGCAGAACTTAGTCGGCAAAGTAATGTCTCTGCTTTTCAATATACTATCTAGGTTGGTCATAACTTTTCTTCCAAGGAGTGACTTTTAATTTCATAGCTGTAGTCACCATCTGCAGTGATTCTGGAGCCCCAAAAATAACATCTGACACTGTTTCCACTGTTTCCCTATCTATTTCCCATGAAGTGATGGGACCAGATGCCATGATCTTCGTTTTCTGAATGTTGAGCTTTAAGCCAAATTTTTCACTCTCCTCTTTCACTTTTATCAAGAGGCTTTTTAGTTCCTCTTCACTTTCTGCCATAAGGGTGGTGTCATCTGCATATGTGAGGTTATTGATATTTCTCCCGGCAATCTTGGTTCCAGCTTGTGTTTCGTCCAGTCCAGCGTTTCTCATGATATACTCTGCATAGAAGTTAAATAAGCAAGGTGACAATACACAGCCTTGACGTATTCCTTTTCCTATTTGGAACCAGTCTGTTGTTCCATGTCCAGTTCTAACTGTTGCTTCCTGACCTGCATACAGATTTCTCAAGAGGCAGGTTAGGTGATCTGGTATTCCCATCTCTTGAAGAATCTTCCACAGTTTTTTGTGATCCACACAGTCAAAGGCTTTGGCATAGTCAATAAAGCAGAAATAGATGTTTTTCTGGAACTCTCTTGCTTTTTCCATGATCCAGCAGATGTTGGCAATTTGATGAGCCATTTATGTATTTTGGAAATAAAGCCCTTGTCACTTGCATCATTTGCAAATATTTTCTCCCATTCTGTAGGTTTTCTTTTTATTTTGCTTATGGTTTCCTTTGCTGTGCAAAAGTTTGTGGAAAACTTGTCCAAAAAATGATAAATAAGGGTCTCTATCTTGACATAGAATCTAGATGGATCAATCAAGAGCCACATTTGAGAATTTGTAATGATGTATCTTCCTCACATAGGCTGCAGTTATCATTTTCACTCTCTACGTGGTCCAGGAAAATTTCGTCTCAGAAAGCAACACAAAATTGATCTATGGCAGCACAATAGGCAAATTCAAAACTTCTTTGAGGAACAAATACTCAGTCTACATAATACAGTCATATGAGATTCCCACAAACCAAACTTAATTTAAAAACAAGTTTGGAAGTCCCTGGTGGCCTAGTGGTTGGGATTCTGGGATTTCAGTACAGTTACCTAGGCTCAGTGCTTGGTCAGAGAACTGAGATCCCACAAACTGTACAGTACGTCCAAAACAGGAAAGAAAGCTTATAATCCAAATCATAGAACTAACAAAACATTTCATAATAAATGAGTTAGAAAATACTATTATAAAACTTCTGGAAAATCTGGAAAACAATCAAAGATTTTGATTTGTGTAAATAAAAATGAAACAATTGAGATTTAAATTTTCAATTAAATTTGCTAAATGCAGTAAAGACAGAGGTGAGCAGAAATTACAAGATGAAGATTTTATTTTACATATATATTATGTAGAGAAAAATAAATGGCATATATGGAAGACAAGTTGAGCATGGGGGCCTGAGTAACTAAACCCAGTGCCTGTCTATTAGGATTTCCAGAGATGGATAATAATGACTGAGAAAAAAATATTAAAAATTAAATGGCTGAAATATTTTCCAAGTTGCTAAAAGACATAAATTCACAATTTGAAAAAGTACAACAAATACCGAGCAGGATAAATAGAAATGACCCATACCATATAACTCAGTAGAAC
This sequence comes from Oreotragus oreotragus, assembly GCA_006410675.1. Classification (NCBI taxonomy): domain Eukaryota; kingdom Metazoa; phylum Chordata; class Mammalia; order Artiodactyla; family Bovidae; genus Oreotragus; species Oreotragus oreotragus. Next base: position 38,214 of record SJYX01008232.1, on the reverse strand, counting down.
AGTAGAAAACCAAAGATAAAGATGGGGGAGAATGAGAAGAGAGAGGAAAGAGAGAGAAAGAGGGAGATATCCAGTGTCTCTTCCTTTTCTTATTAGCACACCACTTCTTTTGGATTAGAATCCCATATTTATGATGTCATTTAAGCTTAATTACCTCTTTAAAGGCATTATTTGCAAGTCACATTGAGGCTAAGGCTTCAGCATATGAATTTGGAAGAGGCACAGCTCAGTCTATGGCACCTCCTCAATCTGACATTCTTCACTTATCTCTCTAGTGACACTAATGCCAGGCTCCTGCTGCAATATTTCATGCCTAAACGCACATCCTCCCTGTCTTTGCTAGTCAAAATTCTATCCAGTTCAGGGGACTTACCTGGTGGTCCAGTGTTTAAGACAGTTGCTATCCCTGGTCAAAGAACTAAGATCCCATATGCCACACAGTGTGGCCAAAATACTAAATTCTGTCCAGTTCAAACTTCTCTGATGTTTTCTCCAGCTCAAATGCAGCAATAACTCATCGTCCGCCTTTCTCCCCAGGGTTCCTGGTTCAAACCATCAATATAGCTAACACAAGAATAGCGTTTTTCATTATGCATTTTGTGTGTGTGTACTCTGTTAAATCTCATAATCCCTGTATGATGTAATTATTAATAAGTTTATTTTCTGTATGTGGCATCTCAAAGGGCTTATTATATCAAAATAGAAAACAGTTAAATATGTGCATGTTTATACAGAATGGCACACCATTCACTGATAATGAAACATGAAAGGGGAGAAGGTTTCTGGGGCAAGATACTTGATTTGGCACATACTGAGTTTTAGTACTTGTGACACATCCAAGTGTGTATATCTTATATACTCATTTAATATAGTTAGTTCTGGATTAATATGCAAGTTTGAAGTTGATCTTAGTTAAAATGATAGCACAACTAAATGACAAGTGGCAAATTACCAACCTCTTTAATTCTATGTGTTAGTGAAGAATAGTGCTAAACGGTTTACTCTTTATACTTGCTCAACATTCTTTTTCTTCTCACTCCTTCTATACATCTTAACTTCTAATCAGCCAGTTTTTAAAATCAGAACTGGGCATGACCTAAAGTAAATGGGATATTAAGAGATGATTTAAATTTAGTCCTTACTATGAACAGAGAAAGCACAGTTAAGTGATTCATCCAAGGTCATGGCACCCAAACAAAAACTAACATCCAGCTTTTCTAATTCTTATAAAAAATCTATTGCATTAGGGACTTTCCTAGTGGTCCAGTGGTTAAGACCTTCCCTTCCAACGCATAGGGTGTGTGTTCAATCCCTAGTCAGAAAGCTAAGATCTCACATGCCTTGTGGCCAAAAACAAAAAACAGAAGCAATACTGTAACAAATTCAGTACAGACTTTAAAGATGGTCTACACAAAGAGTCGGACACGACTGAGCGACTGAACTGAACTGAACTGACATCCAAATAACCTAAGAAAAGTTAAAAAAAAATCTATTCCATTATATGTAGCCAATGATTTCCAAGCAGTTTTCTGTAGAAATAAACTGCGAGAAACTCAGTGAACAATATGATTCAAATATAATTCCATCTCTTGCTCAGTTCAGTTCAGTCGTTCAGTTGTATCTGATTCTTTGCGACCCCATGGGCTGTACCACGCCAGGTTTCCCTATTACCAATTCCCGAGCTTACTCAACCTCATGTCCATCAAGTGGGTGATGCCATCCAATCATCTCATCCTCTGTCATCCCCTTCTTCTCCTTCCTTCAATCTTTCCCAGCATCATGGTCTTTTCAAGTGAGTCAGTTTTTTGCATCAGGTGGCCAAAGTATTGAAGCATCAGCTTCAGCATCAGTCCTTTCAATGAATATTCAGAACTGATTTCTTTTAGGATGGACTAGTTTCATCTCCTTGCAGTCCATGGGACTCTCAAGAGTTTTCTCCAACACCAGAGTTCAAAAGCATCAGTTCTTCAGTGCTCAGCTTTCTTTGTAGTCCAATTCTCACATCCATACATGACTACTGGAAAAACCATAGCTTTGACTAGATGGGCCTTTGTTGGCAAAGTAATGTCTCTGCTTTTTAATATACGCCTAGTTTGGTCATAACTTTTCTTCCAAGGAGCAAGTGTCTTTTAATTTCATGGCTGCAATCACCATCTGCAGTGATTTTAGAGCCCAAGAAAATACCGTCTGTCACTGTTTCTATTGTTTCCCCATCTATTTGCCATGAAGTGATGGAACCAGATGCCATGATCTTCATTTTTTGAATATTGAGTTTTAAGGCAGCTTTTTCACTCTCCTCTTTCACTTTCATCAAGAGGCTCCTCAGCTCCATTTTGCTTTCTGCCATAAGGGTGGTGTCATCTGCATATCTGAGGTTATTGGTATTTTTCCCAGCAATCTTGATTTCAACTTGTGCTTCATCCAGCCTGGCATTTTGCATGATTTACTCTGCATATAATTTAAATAAGCAGGGTGACAATATACAGCTTTGATGCACTCCTTTCCCAATTTGGAACCAGTCCGTTGTTCCATGTCCAGTTCTTTGAAACTGTTGCTTCTTGACCTGCATACAGATTTCTCAGGAGGCAGGTAAAGTGGTCTCGTATTCCCATCCCTTGACGAATTTTCCAGTTTGTTGTGATCCACACAGTCAAAGGCTTTGGTGTAGTCAATAAAGCAGAAGTGGATGTTTTTCTGGAACTCTCTTCATTTTTCAATGATCCAATGGATGTTGGCAATTTGACCTCTGGTTCTTCTACCTTTTCTAAATCCAGCTTGAACATCTGGAAGTTCTTGGTCACGTACTGTTGAAGCCTCGCTTGGAGAATTTTGAGCATCTCTTGCTTGACTTTATTTAACTCAGCATTTAATGACAGAACCCCTTTTCCACCACGTGTTTGTAGGAAATTACATGTCATACCTGAGCATGACAGTGATGGATTTACAAGGAGCTGAGACATGTTTAGTTTCATGCAAAGAAAAGAATTTCATGTGCTCTACAGATTTACACTGTTATTGGAAGCCAAGGGGCATATACATGAAATAGTTTTTATTAATAAATACAGAGAGGATTGTTTTAGTAAACTGGTTAGAACTTATCTTATTGTAGAGTGGATTTCTGAAAGATTGATTTCTCTTAAACAAGTGGTGAAAATTTACTAAATTAGAATCTGAGGGCTTCTAGTTGGAGAAGTGTCCTTTCATGGTAGTTGCTAGGAACATGATCATGAAACTGTTTTGCTCTTTTTTGACAGAGAAATTTGGGGAAAGACAACAGAATAATTCAGCATGGAGTTAGCATTTGATAATGAGTAATTCTGTTTCTTTGAAATAGTGAATTTGGCTAAAGAGAATCGATGATTCTGGTAATCTAAGCCCAGTTTTATAGAAGTGCCCTGAGAATTTGAAAGAGAAATACTACAAATAAAATTTAACATGTTAACAGGAAGTTTCTGATATTTTTAGACTCTCTTTTANTAGTGGTCCAGTGGTTAAGACCTTCCCTTCCAACGCATAGGGTGTGTGTTCAATCCCTAGTCAGAAAGCTAAGATCTCACATGCCTTGTGGCCAAAAACAAAAAACAGAAGCAATACTGTAACAAATTCAGTACAGACTTTAAAGATGGTCTACACAAAGAGTCGGACACGACTGAGCGACTGAACTGAACTGAACTGACATCCAAATAACCTAAGAAAAGTTAAAAAAAAATCTATTCCATTATATGTAGCCAATGATTTCCAAGCAGTTTTCTGTAGAAATAAACTGCGAGAAACTCAGTGAACAATATGATTCAAATATAATTCCATCTCTTGCTCAGTTCAGTTCAGTCGTTCAGTTGTATCTGATTCTTTGCGACCCCATGGGCTGTACCACGCCAGGTTTCCCTATTACCAATTCCCGAGCTTACTCAACCTCATGTCCATCAAGTGGGTGATGCCATCCAATCATCTCATCCTCTGTCATCCCCTTCTTCTCCTTCCTTCAATCTTTCCCAGCATCATGGTCTTTTCAAGTGAGTCAGTTTTTTGCATCAGGTGGCCAAAGTATTGAAGCATCAGCTTCAGCATCAGTCCTTTCAATGAATATTCAGAACTGATTTCTTTTAGGATGGACTAGTTTCATCTCCTTGCAGTCCATGGGACTCTCAAGAGTTTTCTCCAACACCAGAGTTCAAAAGCATCAGTTCTTCAGTGCTCAGCTTTCTTTGTAGTCCAATTCTCACATCCATACATGACTACTGGAAAAACCATAGCTTTGACTAGATGGGCCTTTGTTGGCAAAGTAATGTCTCTGCTTTTTAATATACGCCTAGTTTGGTCATAACTTTTCTTCCAAGGAGCAAGTGTCTTTTAATTTCATGGCTGCAATCACCATCTGCAGTGATTTTAGAGCCCAAGAAAATACCGTCTGTCACTGTTTCTATTGTTTCCCCATCTATTTGCCATGAAGTGATGGAACCAGATGCCATGATCTTCATTTTTTGAATATTGAGTTTTAAGGCAGCTTTTTCACTCTCCTCTTTCACTTTCATCAAGAGGCTCCTCAGCTCCATTTTGCTTTCTGCCATAAGGGTGGTGTCATCTGCATATCTGAGGTTATTGGTATTTTTCCCAGCAATCTTGATTTCAACTTGTGCTTCATCCAGCCTGGCATTTTGCATGATTTACTCTGCATATAATTTAAATAAGCAGGGTGACAATATACAGCTTTGATGCACTCCTTTCCCAATTTGGAACCAGTCCGTTGTTCCATGTCCAGTTCTTTGAAACTGTTGCTTCTTGACCTGCATACAGATTTCTCAGGAGGCAGGTAAAGTGGTCTCGTATTCCCATCCCTTGACGAATTTTCCAGTTTGTTGTGATCCACACAGTCAAAGGCTTTGGTGTAGTCAATAAAGCAGAAGTGGATGTTTTTCTGGAACTCTCTTCATTTTTCAATGATCCAATGGATGTTGGCAATTTGACCTCTGGTTCTTCTACCTTTTCTAAATCCAGCTTGAACATCTGGAAGTTCTTGGTCACGTACTGTTGAAGCCTCGCTTGGAGAATTTTGAGCATCTCTTGCTTGACTTTATTTAACTCAGCATTTAATGACAGAACCCCTTTTCCACCACGTGTTTGTAGGAAATTACATGTCATACCTGAGCATGACAGTGATGGATTTACAAGGAGCTGAGACATGTTTAGTTTCATGCAAAGAAAAGAATTTCATGTGCTCTACAGATTTACACTGTTATTGGAAGCCAAGGGGCATATACATGAAATAGTTTTTATTAATAAATACAGAGAGGATTGTTTTAGTAAACTGGTTAGAACTTATCTTATTGTAGAGTGGATTTCTGAAAGATTGATTTCTCTTAAACAAGTGGTGAAAATTTACTAAATTAGAATCTGAGGGCTTCTAGTTGGAGAAGTGTCCTTTCATGGTAGTTGCTAGGAACATGATCATGAAACTGTTTTGCTCTTTTTTGACAGAGAAATTTGGGGAAAGACAACAGAATAATTCAGCATGGAGTTAGCATTTGATAATGAGTAATTCTGTTTCTTTGAAATAGTGAATTTGGCTAAAGAGAATCGATGATTCTGGTAATCTAAGCCCAGTTTTATAGAAGTGCCCTGAGAATTTGAAAGAGAAATACTACAAATAAAATTTAACATGTTAACAGGAAGTTTCTGATATTTTTAGACTCTCTTTTAGGATTAAAACTCATTTATGCAAACTGTATGTCAACCTGCTCCACTGTTCTTGCCTGGAAAATTCCATGGACAGAGGAGTATAATCCATGGGTCGCAGAGAGTCTGACATGACTGAGCCATTGGGCATTCATGTATATGTGCATCTTAATGACACACATCAATTTAATCAAAACTATAGATGGTCCTGGGCTTTCCTCGTAGCTCAGTGGTAAAGAATTGGTCTGAAATGCAGGAAACCTGGGTTTGATTCCCCAGGTTGGGAAATGGCAATCTGGAGAAGGAAATGGCAACCCACTCCAATATTCTTGCCTGGAGAATCCAATGAACAGAGGAGCCTGACAGGCTATAGTCAGTGGGGTTGCAAGAGTTGGACATGAGTTAGCTACATAGACAAAGACTAATAGATGGTCCTAAGGAAAAAAATATTATGGTAAATATGGAACAAGATAAATATGCCAAAGAAAAATTACATATTTTCAAGTTATTATAAAAACAAAAAAGGCATTATCCTCCTGTACCAGAAATATACGCAACAAACTTGACTGTTACAATTATTGTTATTTTTCTAAATAATTACTAACTAAAAAAATGTTAAATGAACATTAATTTGCATTTCTAATGTAGTGTAAGTAACTTCACAATTCAAATGTAGCAAGTAATGAATAATTAAGCAACATAAATAATTTAACAATCAAACATTCCTTGTTAAAAATATGCCCAGCTAATTTAAAAATTTAAAGCATGTTGCAAATAGAGAATACAACCTAAAGGTAGAAAGATCTTGCATATTAACATCTACCCAAGATTTTGCCAGTTTCTTCACAGCTGAAAACTAAGAAAAGTCATGGATCTAGAAATATTTATTAAATTTTTTTTGCAAGTATTTCTTTCTATTCATGGACAATTATATCTATAACTATGTCTCTATAATAATGAAAAGAGAAAAATGTGGCAAACACCTCTGAACTTATTGCTGACTTTAAAAAAATGCAGTGTGAGAGTGGTGAGTTAAGTTTTATTTGGGGCAAAATGAGGACTATAGCCTGAGGGACAGCATTTCAGATAGCTGTGAGAAACTGCTCTAAAGTGGTAGTGGTGAAGGTCAGTATATATGTGATTTTGGTGAAGGGGGTGTACATGCAATCAAGCATATATTTTTGGAAGGTTTCTGCTAGTCACAACAAGCAGTTGTCACCATGAAGGATTTTAGCGCTTTTCTAGATACGACAAGATACTAGAATTGGGCTCATAAAATCAGCTCCTCAAAATATCTAACTAGCTGAAGACCTGTTCTGCCCATTTTTTCCAGAGCACAGAGTGCTACATTTCTGTTCTTCACGCTGAAGGCCTTTCAGGGGTGTTAAAAATCAGCAGCTGCAGCAGCACCTGATTTAACCCTTGTAGATTACAGGTAGATGGCAAGCTCCCATGGCAAGTGCCAATTTGTAGTTGACATTAGAGTTCTGCCACTTACAGGATCTCTGAACATTGGCACTTCTATGTCTTTTAGGAAGTGAAATAATTGTGCAAATTATAAATCACCTGTACAAATAATAGACATTTACTTGGACCAGTCATTGGTACTTTCCCTCATTTCCTCACTTCTTGAATTCTTAAGTTCCATAAGTGAATTCTTAAGTTCCATAAAGGCAAGTTTCATTCTAATACTGAGATCCAGTTATGTTCAAGGCTCTCTGTTAGTTACTATGAATAAGACAGGTCCTCATCTCCCTTAAACATCTACCACAGCAGAAGAGTAAATAATTATTTGCAAATTACAAATGGCAGTAATTGTCAAAAGCAAGTTACAAAGTGGCAACCCACTCCAGTATTCTTGCCTGGAAAATCCCGTGGATGGAGGAGGCTGATAGGCTATAGTCCATAGGGTCGCAAAGAGTTGTACACGACCAAGCAACTTCACTTTCACGAAATTTCAGAAGCTAAAAATTTTCTTTTATATTGTAACAACTGGAGAAGGCTTTATTCAAAGTACCATTTCTACTATGTGAGAAGTAGAGTGAAAAGTGGAAGTGGTAGTTGTTCAATTGTGTTCAACTCTTTGTGACCCCATGGACTGTAGCCTACCAGGCTCCCGTGTCCATGGAATTCTCCAGGCAAGAATACTGGAGTGGGTAGCCATGTCCTTTGCCAAGGGATCAGCCCAACCCTGGATCCTGCATTGCAGGCAGATTCTGTACCATCTGAGCCACCAGGGCAGTACCAAGAAATGGAGTATTTCCTGCCACATCAGAAACCAGGGATAGCACAGTCATCAGTGACTATAGAACTCCAGTGTGAATTCCTGTGCCATAAGGGCACTCAGGAATTAGGGTACCTGTGGACTAGCAGCCACCAGGACTGTAGCTACTCCCTAAGGTGAGCCCCAGTGGAGCTCAGGATGTGAAAAAACACAGGCTACTGGCCCAGGATAGCTGAGATACATATGAAAGAAATGATTTCAGTGATCCCAGACTCTTGCATTTTCCCATACATAGAAAAGCACTGCTGCTGCTGCTAAGTTGCTTCAGTCATGTCCAACTCTGTGCGACCCCATAGACGGAAGCCCACCAGGCTCCCCCATCCCTGGGATTCTCCAGGCAAGAACACTGGAGTGGGTTGTCATTTCCTTCTCCATGCATGAAAGTGAAAAGTGAAAGAAAAGTTGCTCAGTCGTGTCTGACTCTTAGCGACCCCATGGACTACAGCCTACCAGGCTCCTCTGTCAGTGGGATTTTCCAGGCAAGAGTACTGGAGTGGGTTCTTTAACTTGGGATATCTGTGCTGTGCTTAGTTGCTCCGTTGTATTCAGCTCTTTAGCCTGTCAGGCTCCTCTGTCCAGGGAGATTCTCCAGGCAAGAATACTGAAGTGGGTTGCAATGTCCTCCTCCAGGGGAATCTTCCCCATCCAGGGATCGAACCCAAGTCTCCTGCATTGCAGACGTATCCTTTACCATTCTAGATTGTGGGATATCTGGCTTCCTTTAATTAACAATAATCTTTTGATGTTCAGACTACCTGCCCTTTGTTGCAAAACTTCTATTAACCTGGCTCCTCCCCTCCCCTCTTCAGAGCAGTTGTCTCAAGGTTACTACCGATGCTGTCTCCTGGGCTTAAAGTCCTAAAGATTCTCACTGAATTTTAAAAAAAAAAACACTTTGAATTTTTAGGCAGTATTTTTTAAGTCAACATACATCTTGAAGAATGAATAAGATTTTGTTTGAAAAAATAGGATATTTCACAAGGAATAAAGATTGGGAAGAAGGCTGTGGATAGGGTTCAAGTACTTTGAGCAATTCCTTTTAACAACAGCAAAGGTTGCTTAAGTCAAAAATAGAGTATAAATTAGCAAACTCTGTTATTTGCTGCCTGGAAGGAGCTCATCAGATTTTTGCCTTTTTGTTTTCCAAATTGAGCCAGAATAAGTTTTCTTCTTTGTAAGTGTCACAAATAGAAAATTTTCAGTTCAGATGCTCAGTCGTGTCCAACTCGGCAACCCCCATGGACTGCAGCACCCCGAGATTCCCTATGCATCACCAACTCAGAGAAGCCACTAAATTTAACTGAATGCTTGTCAATGATTGAAACCTGGTCTTTAAGCTCACGTGTTGCCCATACAGTCTTCACAATTGCAGGTAAAATTGTTCTACTATTTACAAACGGGCAGCTTTGAATCTGTTTTCCTGTAAAGAGCTTTGTAATTCTGCGTTACGCTTGGGTCAGGCATTTCTAAAATTCATTCGGCCACATTCTTCAGTTATGTTGACAGTTGGTGTAACTTTATGTGACTTAGCAAGAGATTGAGAGCCTTCAATTTATGGGCACAGACATGACTGTTTCCTCAAGGAGACTCAACCATACTCGTAAAAGCTGTAGTTTGGCATAATTAATATTACAAATTTTAAGGTATAGGTTATGTTTCGAGTCCAGGGCTTGGGCCTGGGGTCCTCCGGCTAAGCCCAAAGTAGTGCGGAGAAGGTATTCTACAATGGTAGAAATATGCCAACGCCCACGGGCGCGATGCTCCTGCCAACACAAAAGCAGCCACCGCACGACAGTCCCCTTGCACTGAGTTCAGAAAGCCCAGTAGCCTCAAGAGTCCCCTGCAGCTCTTCTCGCCCCACCCCCACTTCCGCTTCCGGGGAGGCGCCGCCTGCCCCTCCGGCCGTGGGGTCCGCAGTGAAAGAGAAGCCGGAAGTGGCTCCGGTACTTCCGGTACGGGAAACTCCTTGCTGCCGCTCCGACCGGGCTTGACAGGCGGGGTCTCCGCAAGTAGGTCTCTTCCCATTTGCCTCCCTCCCGTCTGACCTTCAAGCTCGTTTACCGCCGCCGTCCCGCCACTCTGGTCTCGGAAGCCGCCCCTTCCCCATGTGCCGGGGCAAGAGTCCTGAAAGCCAAGACCATCTCGCCGGCATCCCATCATGTCCGAACTGACTAAAGAGCTGATGGAGCTGGTGTGGGGCACCAACAGCAGCCCCGGTCTCTCTGACACCATCTTCTGCCGCTGGACACAAGGTACCCCGGCTGGACTCTGGCTTCCAGCCCCCGCTTCCTTTTGCCCCGAGAGAGTCGAGCCGTGACGCCTCTCGCGCCAGTCCCCTCCCGTGCCCTGCACTCTGTCCCAATTCCCTGCTCTGCACTGACACTGGACTTTCTAGAAACGCCCTGCCCTTCCAGGGGGTAGAGGTTGAGTAGGAGAATGGTTCCTTCTGGCAGCTAAAGACCCGAAGTGCCCCTGCCGCTCCCTGGGCTGCCTCTTGGGCTGGAAAGGAGAAGGGGGCGGCAGTCGGGCTGCAGGGTGTGACACTGAAGGTGTGCCCTGTGCCTTGGTATCCATTTCTCAAGACTTGCTCTGGCCTCCTGGGTCTTTACCCTCTAACGAGGCTTCATCTTGGTGTTTGGTCTAATTTTGGAGAAGGGAAGTCCACGTGAAACTCACTGTGGCTAATTCCACGAAACGATTGTGCAGTTTGTATTTCAATTAGGCGGTTAGGCGTGGTACTCGGTGCAAAAATAAAACCCTGCTGCAAAGTGTTTTCTACACCCCAATATGCCTGATTTTGAGGTGATTTAGTATCTGTTCCATGGCTCATAGAACCTCCTGCGCCGATCTGATTATTCAGACAGGATTTTGAATTATGTAAGAAGTTTTGTTAATACTGCGAATAATTGTGAACTAGAAAACACACACACACACGGATTTAATTCCAGAGCTGTCCCAGGCTCTGCGTTGGCCACTTCATGCTAGTAATCATCCCTATCTCGTGCGTTTTAATATTAAAACGAAACGGACACATTGGTTAAGGTGATAAGAAAGTGAAGTTAACAGCATAGTCTTTGAAGTCAGAAGGGTGGGTAATGTATGTGTGTAAAACATCACAAGCCAATGAATAGTAGCTATTTAGTACTATTATTAAAATATTTTGTTATGAAAACATTTATTTAGAAAATACTGATTCTCAAAGGACTTGGGGTAAATTTAGCATAGTAGATCTATGTCTTTACTTCATAATGTTTACTTAGTAACAAACATTTTCTTCCCTCTCAGATACTTCTAAGACCTGGTAAAAACAGAACCATAATGTGTAACAGCTAGTTAGGTTATTTAGTCCATTACTCTTTGTTTGAAAATGAGAAAAATGAGTCCTGAAGGCTAAATGACCAGGCCAAAGTTGCACGAATTGGTAGAACTGGGAGTGAATTACAAGTCCCAGCTCTGTCTTGTTTTCCTTTCTGTTTTTAACCAGACATGTAATTAGTTTGGCTCTTTTTACACACCTAATTTTGTCACTTAACTAATTTTTTTCAGAAATTATGGGCATTCACATTTGCAAGTTCTGTTTTAAAACTTATTTTCCTATTTGTCTTATTTATTCTAGAAATGAATAGCCCTAAAGTACACAAGATTGTAAGATTGAGAAAGGTTTTACTTTTTGTTAATTAAGCAGTAATATAGCACAGAATAGGGTGATATTTGGCCTCATTTATTTTAGTACTGTGTTGGAGATACAAGGAGAATTCACAGAGAGGCTGTTCTAATAATGGTTAGGAGCAGGATCAGTCTTTGGAATAGGCATTCTTTGGTTCTGGGTTCAAGTTTTTTAACTTAAGCCTCAGTTTCCTTCTCTGTGGAGATCAGATAATACTAGTGCCAATCTTACAGGTTTGTTGTGAGGATTAAAGGCAAGTACTTAACACAATATCTGACATAAACACTCAGAAAATGATAGCTTAATTTAGAAAGTGCTTAATTGTAGGATAGATCAAGCCAAAGATCACTCAGTTGCAAGAAATTATTGTTAATTATATCACTTTGAAATGACACATTAGAATGCTCTACCATCTTTTAGTCAGAGAGAAGTTCCTTAACAAAATGTGTTCAATCAATATCATTTGAAAATAAAAGGTTATTTACTTTTTGCTCTTTACAGAGTGCAGCTGTACTGTGGCTGATTCTTCAAGGTTTTAAATTGATCATGGTTTTAAGGCCACCGAATATGTATTTTTAAGTTATCACTTCTGAATCAGAGGGGTGTTGTTACTGGTTTCGCTCCGTTGACTTTGTATTCATTTATTCTTTCTTAGAGGAGACAGAAATTGCTGAAGGTTGCTGTGGCAATGATTTGGGAATGACACAAGACACTGCTTTGCTGCACTTAACTGCATTCGTAATGTGACGTCAGCTTTGGCTTTATTTCATCATCTGTAGCTGTGCTTTGAATTGACAGCTGTAACCTCATTATCTTTTGGAAGCAAGTTATAGATGTAAGGTCTTTGGCGTAAATATTTATAGAACTATGTCCAGGAATATTCCATTTATGAAACTATACTGATTGGTCCTGTTAAATTCCTTTGATATGTTAAACAGCTTTAGGAGTTTCCCTCTTCCCCCCTTTAATTGATCTGGCCACTTTAGATAATAAGCAGTAAGTGCAGGAGTAGCACATAGGTTTTTTGTGTGTTCTTTTAAAATTCATTTGGCAGTTTAAGATAATTCTCTTTTGCAAATACTTTTTTTTAAAAGAGAGAAAAGTAGGGTTTTGGTGTGAGGTGGTTTTTTTTTTTTTTTTTTTGCAGTTTTTATTTTAAAGTCAATGAGTCACATAATTTAAAGATTTGAAGTTGTTTTGTTGTTTAACTTGGGCATTTACTCCCTACTCCTGCCTACTTCCCTCCTGCTCAATTGTCCCTAATGCTTTTTAAAGGGAAAAAAAATTTTTTTTCTACTTCATTATTTGTAAATATCATTTATTCTTCCTTTCTCTCAAACTGAAATGTTCCAGGCTTACTTGATAGGGCACAAGGGAAGACAGATAACAAATATGGCATAGTATATATCCTAGAAGGTAAAGAAATAGGAATTATAGGGTGAAGGTGCCTGGAAAGGCCTCATTTTAAGATGAGGTTTGAACAGACCCTTGAAGTAACTGCATTAGTCACGCAGGTATCTGAGGAATATTCCAGGCAGCGAGGATAGCCATCATAAAAGACTTAATGCAGAATATGTCTGGTTAAGGATCGGGAAGGAGGTTAGTTTGGCTGGAGACAGAATGAAAGAAGAGGGGACCAATAAAGATGATATAAGAAACAATATGGCCCAGATCACTAAGATTTTATAGGCCATTGTAAGGACTTTGATTTTTATTCTAAATGAGATGACAGGTCATTGGGAGTTTTGGAACAAAGGAGAGACATGACTTGACAATTTCTAAAGGACTGACCTGACTACTAAATTTGAGGATGGACTGTAGTTTTAGAGTGAGACAACAAGACCAAATGAGAGAGAATTGCAGTAATCCAGGGGGTGAAAGACTGTGACTGAGACCGGGAGAGTGGTAGAGGAGATGGTTGCAAGTTGGTCAGGTTGACCTCAACCCAGCAGAACCAGAATAAGAGTCATCATGATCTAACAAAAGTAAATATTAATCTTATTACAAAGGAAAACATTTTGGCTGGTTGAGACTTTGTTTTCTTTTCAGTATTGATTGTCTAGCCAATGTTTGGCAGATATTTTCTTTAAAGGGCCAGTGACTTTATTGTCTGGCATTGCAGCTGAAGCAGCCCTTGATAAGATGGGTGTGGCTGTGTTTCAAATCTGCATTTAAAAAACAAGCCAACCTGTTGTACATTATAAACTCTGAGAACCCATCTTTTCCTTTTCTGTACCCAGTTCCTTCCAGCTTTAAATTACTTCATTGTGTGACCTAAAGATTAGTCAGAAGAGAAACCCAGTTTTGCTGTTTATTGCAGTTCAGTGTGTTTTAGGGTGGAGGTGGAGTGTTTAGAGCTGTGGTTGTTTGAAATTAGAGTTTTGCACTTTCTGTGTAGGACAGTGTTTACTATACGATTAAAAAAAAAAGGTTCTAAATAACTTTTGAAAAATTGAGGGATCAATTTGGGTTAAAATCCAAAAGTGTGATGTGAAGGTAAGTCAGTACTATGGATCATATAACTTCAAAGATCTTTGTTGTTATTGGAAACCTTTTATTTCCAATATAGATTTTACTTTCTCAAACCTACCTACATCACATTTAACCTAAAAAGTCAATTTTTGAAATCTCCAATTTGTAACCTTATGTGATAAAGTCAATTTCTTGGTAATTTGAGTACGTAATGTATTTTTAAGTTCAAAATATTTATGATAATACCCTACATTTGTATTATGCTTTACAGTTTTTGAAAATCTTCCTTAACCTTTGCAAGAACCTCAAGAGACAGCAAGAGATAAATGTAATTATTCTCCCATTTATAGATGAGGAGACTAAGGCTCAGTTCAGATTCCACTTAATATTATATTATCTAACTTATAATGACAAATGAAGTATTTTGTTTACATGGAAGACTAGAACTACATAGGCAATAGTTGTCAAACTGGTTTGAATATTGTAAGTCAGTCATATGAAAATAAACGACTAGGAGATTGCAAAGAGGTTCATGGCTTAGGTTTAAATTAGTTATGAGCCATAAAATTGAGAAAGACTTCTGTGTCTGTAGTGCTGTCCAGTGTGATACAAAATCATATGCTTAGAATCAGATGCTAAGTTAGATGGCTAATTTCAGATCTAATTAGTAAAACAGTCCTTTTGTGATAAGTTAATTCCTCTTAAAACTAGGAAATAATACAAATATGAGAACACTTGACAAGAAAAATAACTGTATCCTAAAAAATTCCAACTCAAGTGAAAGGAGATGGCTACATAGCATAGTCCTGTTTTAGGACAGAAAAGTTCATTTCCATTTGTTTGACTTTATTACATTTTAAGCTGTAAGAGCCTTTGTTCATTATCAGATAACACCTTCAAGCATATATGCTGCAGTTAAACAGGGTTTGGTATAAAGCAGATCTGCCTAGAATTCTCTCCCTGGGGTTTTTATCTCTAAAGTACAAAAGCAACTCATTGCAATGTATTTCAGCCTAAAAGCCTCACCCATGGACCTTGAAAATTGAATTACATTATTAGAGATTTTAAGAAAGGCAAGAATCCATTACTGATACTTATTTATCACATACCCTGAAAGTTTGGAAGAGATTAGTTTCACCTCTGCACTTAGGCCCAACACCAGTGACCCTTTCTTTCTTGCCACTAGGTAAAGAGGTAGATGAAGAGGAGAGGTCCCTTGGCTTCACCTCTTGTTTCCAGGTTGGATCTCAGTTTTGCTTGTCTTGATGTGATCACCAGCACCCTTAGTTCTCATTTGTCCTTATTAAGTTTGCCCCATCATGCCTGTTTTTTAGCCTACATTTAGCCTGTCCTCTATTCTGTTTCTCCCAAAGTGTTGCCTGTTGCTGGAGCAAATTGTGGTCGGCATCAGTACACATGTACTAATTAAACCTTAGCTGAGCCCTCTGTATTTCTCTTAGTTCTTTATCCTGTCGACTCTTAGGTTTTTTTGGAATTAATATTCTGTTTTCTATGCCCCTCATTCTGTTGCTCTCAGTCAGTAACATCACTTCCTCTTTGCCCGTATTTCTAAGTTGAAAACCTGCTAAAGTTTTCTTTTTCTCAAGTTTATAAACTCAGGGCCCCATTACACTCTTAAAAATTATTGAAGACTTCACTATGAAAAAAAATTGAGACCTCTGGCATTATTTTACATTAAAAAATCTCTTCAGTGTCTAGCTCATGAGAAGACAGCTGGATTCTCTCACTTGCTTCTCCAGTCTGTTACATTCAGTCTGTTGTTTTGGTTGAAATGTATGCAGAAAATCCATCTTCATGCATTTAAGCAGTTGGTAATATAGGAGTATCATAATAATAGCATTTTCAAATAATTGTGGATATTCTTCTTTGATACTACACTGAAACTCAGCAAATGGTAGTTTCTTAGAGGTTAGTTGAGATAAGAAATCTGAAGCCACGTTGATGAACATTTGGTACTGTATTAAATTGAAATCCATTGGTTTGTCTTGTACTTTGAGTGGATCTTCTACCTGTGAATTAATTTGTAACCATTTGTTGTTTGGAAATTATTGGTCTGCTGGTTTATGCAAATCTTCCAAATGTTAACACATATTATTAAACAGTATCTAGAAGACTGTAGAGAGTCCCTTGGACTGCAAGGAGATCCAACCAGTCCATTCTGAAGGAGATCAGCCCTGGGTTTTGTTTGGAAGGAATGATGCTAAAGCTGAAACTCCAGTACTTTGGCCACCTCATGTGAAGAGTTGACTCATTGGAAAAGACTCTGATGCTGGGAGAGATTGGGGGCAGAAGAAGAAGGGGACGACAGAGGATGAGATGGCTGGATGGCATCACGGACTCGATGGATGTGAATCTGAGTGAGCTCCTGGAGTTGGCGATGGACAGGGAGGCCTGGCGTGCTGCAATTCATGGGGTCGCAAAGAGTCGGACACAACCGAGTGACTGAACTCAACTGAACTGAACTGAAAGTCATATTTATTATTATCTCACTGATCCTGTCAGAAAAATCTCTTTGAGTGTTGGGAAGCTTCAAGCTCACAGTGCTGACCCCGAGTTTTCCAGAATTTTAGTTAATCACTTGAAAGCATGAAATTTTATTGTTGGCAAAAGTACTATCAGTTTTTTTTTTCCTTGAAGTATCGGGCTCACTACATTTACTTCTGAGAAAAAGTCTAAGTAATCATAGTTTGTTAGTAGCTCTTCAGAATAAAAATACAATTCACAGACAAGCTGTTAGTTCAGCTCACAGTTCAAAAAATGACACATCTCCTTTTCTTTGAGCCACCTGTACAGGGTGTGTAACAGAGGTGCTTCATAGGTAGTTTCCATTATGTCATACAATTTTTTTTAAGTACTTTGTATTCAAAGTCAAGATTTAATAAGATTAGCATTAGCAAGAGCTTTCTTAAGTTAAATTGGCTTTTTCTGTGTGTTTGAGAGCATATCAGGGTGTTTCCTAGTACAGTGACTGCTGGTATAGCTTAATGGCGTTGCCTTGATGTGTGCTAAGGCACCAGTAACATAACCCACTTTTTGTTTTGTACCATCACTGTGAATATCAAACCGAGAAAAGGGCAGATATCTCTGTAGTATAGTAAAAATTATTTTCACCTCTAGCAGGTTGCCTAAAAGGTCACTAAAATTTCCAGGGTTTGGTAGACCACACTTTGAGAACCTCTTTATCCAGTCCACCGCCACTCTGTACCATCTCGGCTTTCTCAGAACTCAGCGTCCTTAAACTTTCTCTTTTTCCATTTGATCACTCTTTTCCTTCTTGGAAACTCATGCCCTTTGGTCTATAAAATAATAATTATTTATCCAGCTACCCTTCAAGCTGTCATCCTTTGTCCCTTCACTTGTTTAACATAGTTTGCAGTCTCTCCTGCTTGTGTTCTGAATCACAACCCTTTAAAATTTGACTGCTCTTCCTAATAATCTTAAGTTTCCTTTTTTTAGTATTCCCAGTGATGACATGCTTAATCCAAGGTTTTCATGTTTGTTTTTATTCCACTCAGCATTTGAAACAGGTGACTGACTGCTTTTCCTTTTGGGGGCCTCACTGTGTTTTTTCTCTTACCTTTCAAGTCTTTGTCAGTCGTCTTTGCTGACTCAGCATCGGCTTGTTTCTTTTTCTTTTTTTTTAATGTTAACTGCCTTTATTATCTTTGTTCTGTGTTCTCATTCACTTTAACTGCCATGTTTAGGGTGATTCAAGTTGCTATCTTTAATCTTCACCTCTGCCCTGAGCTCCAGACCCATATCCCCCCTGCCGCATTTTAGAGACTGAATTTAGAAACAAACGTTTCCATTATCAGGCTTCCCAGATGGCTCAGTGTAAAAGAATCCACCTGCCAATGCAAGAGACACAGGAGACATGGTTTGATCTTGAGTCGGGAAGATCCCCTGGAGAAGGAAATGGCAACCCACTCCAGTATTTGCCTGAAGAACCCCTTGGACAGAGGAGCCTGGCAAACTACAGTCCATGGGCTCACAAAGAGTTGGATGTGAATGAGCTCACCCCCATTCTCTTTCCTCCCAAAACTTCAGCAAGTATTCATTGAGTATTAACGTATTAATAATAACACACTAGGAAAACAGTGGTCAATAAGAGAGGCAGGATACTTGCAAGGCAAGACACAATAAACAAATGAACAATAACGTAATTACAGATGATGATAAGTCCTGGTTGGGCTGGGGAATGGTAGGAAGGCTCTGCTTAGCTAGATTTGTCAGGGAACATCTCTCTGAGGAGTTAATACCTCAACTGAGTCTTTTAGGATGAGAAGGATTCAGCTATGAGCCATTTCATGCAGAGAGAACAGCTGACACCAGGGCCCCAGGTAAAGATCTTGAGATGTTCTGAGGACTAAGACCACTGTGTATGATGAAGGTAAGAGTGAGCTGAAGGAAGGTGGGATTGATAGATCATATAGGGTCTTTTTTAGGCAGTGAAAAAGGAGTTTGAATTTTATTTTAATTGCAGTAAGAAACCATTTGAATGTTTTAAGCAGTCTGTGAGAAAAACTGATTTCCATTTCTAGACTATTTCTCTGGTAAATTTATGGTGAATAGGTAAGGGGTGGATTGGGAGTTGGGATGTGGGTGAAATGGGGCAGGGGGGTCCTGATTGGAAATTCCTAACGGTGTTCTAGATGAAAGATGATGGTGGTTAGAACCTGAAGGTGAACCAGAAATGGAGTGGAGATGGGCAGATACAGATGTGTTCTGGGCCCTTGAACCAAGAGGATCTTATAAGATGAAGCCTTAAAGATAAGTGGCAGTTTTTTGGAGAAGATGTTTCAAGTGGAGGGAACATGTTCAAAGCATGAGAAACCAGAGAGAATGGATATTTGATGGTCTGAAAGAAAGTGCACACCTAGAGGCTAAAGAAGGAAAGTGTCAAAGGATGAGACAGGAGACACAGGCAGAAGCCAGACCATACAAGACCATGTTAAAGAATTTAGATTCTGTCAGCGACTGGAGTTCCAGTCAGGGCTCTATTTGGAGATTACCTGATTATAACCCATAATGGAAACCTTGGGAGTAGATGAGTTACACAGGGAGAACGTGTAGAATGAAAAGAACAAAGACTCTAAAGCCAAGACCTGAAGAACGTTAGCATTTAGTCACTGATCAACGTTGATACAGAGTAGAAACAAAAAAGGAAAATCTGGAACAAGAGGGACCACTAAAGCCAAGGGCCAGAAGGTTTTCACAAGTCACTGGTGAGCGTTTCAGATGATTCTCTGAGGGGTCAATGGTGAATTTGGTGAGAGTGAGTTTGATGCAATCACAGGTTAAAAACCAGATTATTGTGGGTTGAGTTAATTGAGGAAATTGAGACAGTGCATACAGACAATTAGGTATTCTTTGAGCGAGTGGTGTTTGGAGTCTTGGATGGAAAAAAAAATTTTTTAACGGTCAAATGATTTTTTAATAAGACTTTTCCTTTTAGAACAATGTTATTTAGGTTCACAGCAGAATTGCAGGCAAGATACAGAGGTTTCCCCACATAGCTCGTGCTCCCATGATGTGCACAACCTCCTCCAGTGTCAATATCTCCCACCAGAGTGTTTGTTACAATTTTGAACCTACATTGACTCATCATTATCACCCAAAGTCCACAGTTTTTATTCTTGGTTCTATACATCTATGGGTGGTGACAAAAACATAATGGAATGTATCCATCATTATAGTATCATAGAGTATTTTCACTGCTGTAAAAATCCTCTGTGCTCTGTCTGTCCACCCCATCCCCCACTCCCCTCCCCTTGGCAGCCTCTGATCTTTTTTACTGTCTGCATAGTTTTGCCTTTTTCAGAATGTCATATAGCTGGAGTCATATGGTATATAACTGCCCCCTTGTTTTTTCACAGCTTGCAAGCCATTATTTTTTATAAACACCGAATAATATTTCGTTTTCTGTATGTACTATTTATCCATTCCCCTACTGAAGGATATCTTGGCTGCTTCCAAGTTGTGGCAGTTATGAAAGTCACAGTAAACTGTGTGTAGGTCTTTTTTTGGGGGTGGGTTGCTAAATATTCAACTCCTTTGGGTAAACAAGAACCTTCTGGTAGAATCTTAAGGAGAATTTTTGTTTTTAAATAGGAGGTACATGTTTAAATCCTGTTTGAAAGAGATTGAAAGGTAAAGAGAGAGAAGGTGGACTGGAATGGCATCCTCCATACTATTTGGTAACTCACTTGCTACCTAGAGTCTCAAGGTAGAAACAGAGTTAGATCTAATTTCTTATGTACCCAGCCTTTGCTGCACTTGCATATATTCATCAAATCTTAATTTTTACCTTAGAAATACTGTTTGTATACAGTGTTTTCTGTCAACAGTAGTGTTGTTTTTACTAGTCTGGCACTGTCTCTATAGGTCTGTTGAAATGGTCTCCTCCCCATTCTGGTCCTTTAAATAAAGAAGCAAAATGCTAGTATGGTTGGGTTACTACTTTAATTAGTACTTGTCGTGATGTGGCCCTTCCCAGTGTGAATGTCCTGTCATCTCTTCTTTCTCTCCATCCTGCCCCCATACAGCTCTTCAGCTGCATGACATTTCCCTCAGATTCATGAACTTGTCCTGTTCTTACCACACCTTTTTCCTTTACTGAAGATGTTTTCTTTACCTGAAAGTCATTCTCCCACCCTTGCCTTTCTGGTAAAGTTCCATTTAAGGTCAGCCTTCAAGTCACCTGTTATGACTTGATTTAGGCAAAGTCATTCCTTTCAGTTTCCTCAACACTCTCTTCATACTTCTGTTGAAACATTGATTTATCCCTTTATTTTAGTGATTTGTTCTTAAGTCTGTCTTCATCTGGACTGTTGGCTTCTCCAGACGAGGGACTTTGTCATGTATGTCATTTGTATATCCTGGATGTTTGGTGTCGTGTCTGAGGGTCATGAAATATTTGTTGGATAAATGACTGAATTAAAACCATTAGGTATGTTGGAATTGAAAATGATTGTTTTAAAGCTAAGTACCCCGAGGCCTAGGGAGGTCAAATGATTTCCTGAAGGTTGTACAGATAGTAGCTCACCTCTCCTGACTTTGGCTGCAATATCTCCACAGTGTGCCGTGATCTCTGTGGGAGCTTGTCCTGGCTGCTCTCAATCAGTGCGACTTGGTAATACTTAGATTAAGATGGAGCCAGTATGAGCACGTTTGGTGTGTATGTGCTGGGCTTAGCCGCTCAGTCACGTCCAACTCTTTGCAACCCCTTGGACTGTAGCCTGCCAGGCTCCTCTGTCCATGGGATTTTCCAGGCAAGAATACTGGAGTGGGTTGCCATATCCTCCTCCAGGGGATCTTCCCAACCCAGAGATCAAACCAAGGTCTCCCACTTTGTGGGCAGATTCTGTACCATCTGAGCCATCAGGGAAGCCATCAGTGTGTATAATGCTCTTTAATTTTTAGCTTATAGAATGTGACTCAGAGATGAAACTGAAAAAGATACGCTCTGTAAAGAGTCCTAAAATTTCTGTTTAAATTCAGTAAACTGTCTAGTTTTTCTTCCAGTATATTATTTTTAAAAATCAGATTTAGTGTCCTTTTACTGAGGTCTACACTGTATCTCTTTAGTCCACTTAATAGGGGGCTCTGAGTGCAAAATTGTGTGTGTATATGTGTGTGTGTGCGTGTGCGCACGCGCTCTTGGCAGGGAGCCTAGGTTCCATATCTTTTTTCAAAGGGTTCTTTTATCTTCCAAAAAGCTAAGAACTATAGCAATGGACTGACTTAAAGATAATTTGCTGTTGTGATAAGTGATTCTCTCTCAAAGTACATTAAAAATTCTTTCAGCCAGTACTTGAATGACATGTTTAATCTTTGCTGCTTGCTTTCATTTTTAGGGTTTGTGTTTAGTGAATCAGAGGGATCTGCATTAGAACAGTTTGAAGGTGGCCCCTGTGCTGTTATTGCACCTGTTCAGGTAACATAGACTACTTTACCAACTCCTTAGAGGGACGTGTTCAAACGTTCCCTCCTTGACTTTGTGTTTTCTAATACCTGTACTCTGTGTAATCATGAGGCATGATCAGTTACCTCTTAACTTGTGTTCATGTAAATTGGTTTAAATGTCTGAAATAAAAATGAATTCAGAATATGAGTAGCTTACACAACTGGCTGACTTTAACTCCAAATTTTCTATTATGTTTTCTTGAAAATAATGACCATGACATCTTACACAGTGATCCTATTGACTAATAATAATTTATGCCAAAGGTAATTATACCATAATCATGGTACCATTTGTATTTGTTCTGTCTCTTAAAATGAGAAGATGAGTTAATATTTTCATGGCCTAAAAATCAGATTTTAAAGTAAGTTGACAATATATACTGTTTTAGGCTGTAGCTTTTTGGTCTTTAAAATCAGTAACAGCAGATTTCAAACAATTCCCAAAATTAAAAAAAAAAAAAATTTTTTTTTTCTTTGCACATGAGATAGGGTGAATTTCAGTGTGTATTTGATTTTGAATTTTTATGTGTTGCATTGTTTGAAATTCAAAGGATCATTTGCCATGAACTAGTAAATTATTAAAACGGAGAATTGAATTTTCAGTTTGCTGTGATATTTACGATGTCTAAACAGCAGTATAACTTCAGAACTGTTAAAAATAAGCTTGAATTTATTTCTTGTTTTAATCAGCACATTTTGAAAATACATTTTTAATGTGGTATTTATTATTCATTGGGTATAAAGAAGGCTTTCCTGACTGTTAGTTGCAAAATAAATTTGTCTCTCAAACTCCATACACTTACATTGTTAAATTTAAAGTGCATTTTCTGAAGAAGAAAATAAATGTTTTCTTTTATGGTCGATTCTAAAATATATTCTTTGTAGGTCATTGTTTCCCCTTTAAAAAGGAAAGTTGATACTTTTTTTCATTAGTAGATCTTTTTTTTTAATTAAGAAAAATTTGAATGAGCTTTGCCTAGGGATTTTGGAGTATAAATAAATTTAACTATAAATTAGTTATTAGAGCTGTTGAACAACTGAGGTAGGTTTTGGTTTGCTAGTAGGAATCTTACCTGAATCTGAGGATTCTGTGTCTTGTTCATATACAAGATAGATTTTATTACCACTGACCCTCTTGGGCCATGATAGTACCTTACAGTCTTTATTGCCAGTCTATGAATATACTTAAATATAAACAGCAGGAACTTCATGTTTTATAAAATTCAGTATATTTACAAAATGGTAGTTATTTTTGCAAGTGGAGTTGTTATGTAACAGGAAATAATTGTAATATTCAAAATCAAGATATATCTTTGAGATAGTAACTTAGCTTCATAGTCATATAAATGTTTCGATTATAGAATTTTGTTTGTATTAATATTTCAATGTAAAAATCAAAACTAAATTACTGAGAGTAATGAAAGTGTGCAAGTTGGATGTTGAACTTTTTAAAGCTGAACTCTAGAACATGGCACTTTTGCTAGATGAATAGACATTATGGAAACAAGTAGAAAATACAGTAGTAGACCATGTTACATACAACAGTTCACCTGGAATTAATTGGATACCATAATAAGGAATGCAAATCAATGATGAAATGCAATGTAGTTTAGTAAATGCTACTGACATGACAGGTTGATAATCTGAAGGGGAAAACTGAATCTGGGTCGTTTCATACCATGTACCAAGTTTATTCTTGATACAACACTTAACCACGGGAAGTTGAAAATAATGGGTTACCAACCTTCTAAGAGAATAGATGAGTTCTAGGCTCACAAAAATATCTGCAGGTAATGTTAGCAATAAATGAGTATCTTTCTTAGACAGAGAACTCATACACATTGGTTAGAAAAACACTTAAACCTCAGAGGTGAGGTGGGCAAGTATATGCAGTCATGGCAGGTGGAATGATGCTGCACAACCAAAAAAGCAAGATGCCTAAGCTCACTAGGAATCCACCAAAGTACAAATAAAACTTTTAAATAGATTCTTTTGCTTACTCTTCCCTATCTTTAGATATAAAATTGCCCGAAGGCTTACTCTTCCTAATCTTTATATATAAAATAATTGCCAGTACATACAAGGGTAAGGCGAGGCCTGCACACTCTGTAGCTAGAGATAACTCTATGTAGTATAAATTTGTACTATGACCTGGGGAAGGAATTTTACATTATAATTGAAACCGTAATAAAATAATGCAGATTCTTTGATGAGAATAATTTTACTTCTGTGAATCTTTCCTGAAGAAATAATCCTTAAAATTGAAAGATTGTATTCAAGAATTAGCTTTTTTAGAGCAAGTCCAAATATGTTTTTTTATTTATAGTAGTTTTCAAAAATTGCAAATAACCTAATGGACAGTAACGTCATGTAAACATGGAATAATGTTGAAGTAAATTTTAATAGCTTGGTAGACAATTAGGGACTGACTTATAGTTATGAATTATGTGGGAAAACAGAAAAGTGGAAAACAATCACATACCCATTAGGCTTCTCACTTAAAATTTAAAACAGGTATGAAAGAAAGACTGGAAGGAAGTATATAAAAATGCGAATGGTACTTCTATTAGTGGTGAAATAGTGGTTGTCCCACCTCACTTTTCCAGTTTTGCAATATAGTTATGTTACTCGATTTTATGGTTTTTGTTATTTGGGGAAAAGTAAGAAGCACTTGGTTGTAGTGTTTGTAGATTTAATTTCTGTGAGAATGTTACTTATTTTTTTGTTAAAATGTTCAGAATTGATCGTTTATTAGGTGCCAGGTATTGTGCTAAGTGTATTACTAGATCATCTCATGTAATCCTCATTCCAACTTTTTAAAGTTTGTGCTGTTATTTTTAATTAGTAAAATAATGGAACCAGAATTCAAGTTTAGGTCTATCTAACTAAAAGTAGTTTTCTTACCTGTATACTACTGTTTTCAGACACTGATGAGTAAGAATGAAATGGCAACCCACTCCAGTATTCTTGCCTGGAGAATCCCAGGGATAGGGGAGCCTGGTGGGCNAGTAAAATAATGGAACCAGAATTCAAGTTTAGGTCTATCTAACTAAAAGTAGTTTTCTTACCTGTATACTACTGTTTTCAGACACTGATGAGTAAGAATGAAATGGCAACCCACTCCAGTATTCTTGCCTGGAGAATCCCAGGGATAGGGGAGCCTGGTGGGCTGCCGTCTATGGGTCGCACAGAGTGACAGACTGAAGTGACTTAGCAGCAGCAGCAGCAAACAAAAAGTAGTTTTCTTATCTGTATACTACTGTTTTCAGGCACTGATGAGTAAGAATCACCATAGTAACTACTTTTTCTTGACTCTGCCCCCTGGAGATAAAGTAGGTGGAGCATCAGGATCTGCCTCTTAAATAAACAAGTCAGGTTAACTACACTTTGAGAAGGAAACAGTATTATACTCAGAACTGCTATCTATGGAAACACCAATGTAACACAGTTGGCACACGTAAGAAAAGGTTAAATATGAGTTTGTTTTTTCTTTGGGATCTTAAAGCTTTTTGAGTTAAATCAGAAAGTTAGGAACTCCTTATCAGTGACCCACACAGTGGTATTCCTGTGTCACAAATGAGAACTAGTACAGAACCACTTTTGTATTTAACTTTCTTTCCTCAAAGGAATCAAAGAGAAACATAGATTTTTTTCTTTTCCTGGTCGATAGAGCTTTCACTCTGTGAATGAAGCAGTTAATTTCTTTTTCAGTTATGCGGTTATTATTTTGAGTCAGTTCTTCTGTTTGCCAAAAAATATGTACTATAAAAGAAGAATTGTATGGATCTAGAATCAAGTTTATAGTAGTATATTCTAAATAAGTAATTATGTTCAGTTACTGGTGAATGTGAAGGGAAATGATTTGAAATTGTCACTATTCAAAAGATCAGAAAGGAGGTACAAATTAGGTGGGTTTTTTTTTTTTTTCCATTTTAGAATAAAAGAATGATATAAGGTCTGTTTATAATAAATTCTAATAATTATTGCTTTAATTGTATAAAGGCATTTCTTTTGAAGAAGCTCCTGTTTTCTTCTGAGAAGTCGTCTTGGAGGGATTGCCCAGGTATGATAGCTGTCTTTTATCAACTTCTACTCCATCTTTTATTTTATAAGTGATTCATGCAGCATTCATTGGCAGTAATTCAGTTGATATTATCTATTTTTAAAAAGTAAACTCAGTTACTTTTTCGTGAGGTTGACTTTTTAAATATTCCCGGAAGTTTCATGAACAGGGACTCTAGATCTTCAAAATGTGTATTTTGTAATGTGGTTTTCCTGAGTGAGAGAGGTAAGACAGGTTTTTACAACTTAGGGAAAAATCTTTTGGTGCACTGTTAAATGATAGCATACCATACGGAAGAATCATTTATGTTTGTGTTGTCTTACTTAGCTTTGAGCAAAAACTCAAGATGATCTTTGTATTGCTGAATCTTATTAGTATAACACTTTACACAGTACGAATACTACTACAGGTAATTCTGAGTTAAATCACAAATGAAGCTTTCACGGCTTCTGCAATATGATTAAATCAGAGAACTGTATGTGCTACCTGATAATAACAAACATTTGCATCCTTGACAGTTTACAATTTTCTTCACTTACACTACTTCATGTGAACTCACAATGACTACTGAAAGAAGGTAGAATCTATTATAATTGCAGTTTTGTATATAAGGGTGGAGCAGCTTCCATTCCAAACCAGGCAGGTACATTCTACTAGTGGTTTTGAATTTAAGAGATAAAGTGTCACTGTCATGTATTTTTAATTAATAACTGAAATGCAAAATAAGTTTCAGTAGAGAAGAAAGAAACAATTCAAAAGAGACTGTTACTAGCATGAACATTTTATTAAATTTCTAAAATTTCTTGTGTAGAAACATTCATATTGATAAGAAATTTTTGTAGCATTGTTTTAAGTGTTGTAAATGCTGTGTTGGCTAGAAAGTGAATAGGACAGTTCCAGTCTTTAAAGAACTCTTAGTCTATCTAGAGAGAGAGAAACCTCCCTCTAGCATAAAATTTTACATGGGTTATATATCCATCTTATCCCCTTCGTTTGAAAGCTTCAGAAAGTGGTACTACTTCTGGAGACGAACACTACCTGAAAAGGGGAGGGTGGCTAAGATTCAGGACAGAGTTGAGCATTTGTGCTATTTTTTATGAAGGTCTGATTTTCAGATCACTGCAATACAGTATCAGTGGTTTGTGTACTATGTGGCATAATCGCAACGGCCTCTGCTAATGTAATGGGTTGTGTCATTGTATGTGCTGATGGTATATTATCTCATTATCCTTCCCCAGTGGGACTGGGAGATCAAAGACATGAGACTAATTCAGAAATGGGGAAGAACAGAGGTCTCCACAGGCCCTTACAAGACCTGGTTCTACAAGAAGGGAATCCTCATGGCTGAAAGGCTCTCTTTGCAGCCTAAGAAAGGGATGATCAGTATCAACTTACTCCACATAGCATATTCTTTCCTCTGATGTTTAATTCTGCATTTTCCAGGATACTTTTTCCCCTGAATGGAAATATTCAATAGCAGTGACATTTTAACCCTCAAGCACATTGTTTTTCTAAACTGTAATTGAAGATCAGTGGCTTATGGATTTCTGCCCCTCTAAAAAAATGCTTGATTTTCATCACTAAATTAACACATTCTTAACATTGTTATTTGACAGGATTTTTTTGTCCCCCACAGAGAAAACCATTGTAACTTATGCTTCGGTTATTTTTAGAGGAAGAGCGGAAGGAACTCCTTTGTCATACCTTGTGTGATATTTTAGAAAGTGCTGGTTGTGACAACTCGGGATCCTACTGCTTGGTTTCTTGGTTAAGAGGAAAAACAACTGAGGAAACCGCTAGTCTTTCTGGGAGCCCTGCACAGTCTAGTTGCCAAGTGGAACATTCTTGTAAGACACACTTTTATTTCATGAAGTAATTTCTTGTCTCTGTGTTTGAATAGAACTATTGAAAATTTTAAAGAGAGAACAAGATTTAAACATTGTATAAGATCTGTTTTTTAGCCTAAGCTTACTTAATCCTTGAGCTTTGTTTTCATTTCTCACATGATGATTTTAATTGCTGGAGGATATTACATTTGTTTATTTTTTCTTTGATTTTTGGGGAAAAAACATAGGAACTGCATCTCTTAAAGTAAACTTAGTAAAAGTTCTAGTTAACTTCTACTTGATGACAGTCTCTTTTCGGCTTTGAAACTCTGATTTAGAAAGCTGAAAGAACATATTTCTGTTTTCTTTGCTTCAAATACTTTAATGTTTTCCTTAGTATTGGAAAAAACAGAGAAGTTATTATTACAACTGTTTTTTACATTAGGAAATGTCTTAATTATCTTCAGCTGTTTGCTAAAGCAAAGATGAGGACATTTTTCTTCCCTGTGTTGTTTCTTTTCCTCCTGAACTTTTTGGACATGGTTACTATAGATGAATTATTTTGAGATAGTTTTTTTATTCTGAGTTTTAATTTTGCGTTCATTTAAATTTTTCCTGCCTTGAAGATTTCTCTTAAACAAAAATAACAGCTCTTCTCACTCACAACAATTATATCTTCTATGGTCTTTAGTTTTTAAAAAAAATTCTTAACCTAGTTGACCTACAAACTGCCAGAATGAACTAGTAAGATTGTACTACAGATGGAGTTGCTTTTCTGGTTTTCTTTTTAGAAATGAACTTGCTCATAGGTTGCTTTTGGTAACTGATAGTTCTAAGTGCCTTTATTAAATAAGTGACTTGTTCTGCTTATAGTGCAATCCATTAACTGTCGTCTTTGGGAAATTGTAGACACCCAATTTCTAAAAAGTAAATTTCAGTTGCTATGGTACACATCTTGCTCTCCCTTTAGGATTGTCTACAAGGCAGGTTGTCTCTTTGAGCCAACATGTCTCTATGATGTCAGCATCTTCTCTCTCTCACCTTTGCAGTTACAATGGCAAATTCTACTAATAGTACATTTGCAAGGAATTTTTCAAACAGTTGAATGACATTTCCTTTTAGGCCTTTCAAACATAGCATTTCAAAAAAAATTTAATATATTTTTAGAGTTAAAGAAAACAAGTGGAAAATACTCACAATGTTGATAATCAAAAAATGTCATTAAGGCTGATTTTAAAATATTTTCCAGATTTTACTGGATTGCATAAAAGCATGTTTAATAGTTTTGTTTAGGATATTAAAATCTTAATAATAGTTGAAGAGGTTAGAAGTTGTTTTAAAGAATATGTGGTTAAAACTACTCCATGTATTAATATTATAAGAAAATAGTTTTTTGCTAACATTTTCATTAGTATCTTAGTAAACTGTGTGCTCACTGGATGTGCTGTACATTTCTGTGTTGATGGGTTAAGTTGGTCTAGGTTAAATGGCCTCATGATGTTAAATTTGGCACTTCAGTAACCTATTTGGGCATATATATTGACTCCCCTCCAAAAAACATTTTTTAGTAATTTTCCAATTTACTTTGTCTCATTTTTAAAATAAACATGAAATGATACTATTATAAATTGATTTTTAATGTTATATAAATTTGAGAAGTTTTAGTAATTGAAAATTTGAAAATTCACATTAGATGTTGACAGTGAAATGAACTTATATTAAAATTTATTCCATATAACAATCTGTTTTACCTGTTTTTTCCTTTATTCCCAGCTATGTTCTTTTTCTTGTGTTTTATATTTTTCTACCATCCTGCCTGCTAAGCTTTTTATTTTGCTTGCCTCTTTACTCTAAATTACTATCTTTATGTCAACTTTCATATTGTACACTCAGTAAAATTACTTAGATAATCAGGTACCACAGAGAAGTTAGTACAGTTTGGAAAAGATTAGGTAGAAGTTTTATTTTATCTTGAAATTTTAAATGTGAAGTGTTTTTCCCCTTGTCAATATTACATTGTGTACAAACATTAATTTCATTGGCTTTTGTGGTGTGTAGTTTTGGCTTTGGTAATGCACACTTGTTTGCAGTAATGAATACTCAGGTTCAATTTCAGTTTGTTTCCCACACACAAAAGATTATTTAAATGAATCCATTTGGACCTTACAGACGTTAAAAAGTAATTCAAAATATTTGAAAATTAAATCTGGACTTTGAAAGGCTAAAATGATGTGACTTTTTTTTTATTGTAAATCAAAATTTCACTTTTGGATACATAGTTTATTCAGTTCTCCAGTGAGGATTAGTATTTGAAAGTACTAACATTTATTTATTTATTTAATAAGGTATATATGAAATTATTCCTTGTGATTAATTAGAGTGAGCATTTTGATCTGTGTAGGATTTCTTTAAAGACAGGATTTCTTTGTGGAGCTGAGACTATCCAGGTTCAGATCTCAGTTCTGCTGTTTATAGCTTTTTGCTCCTGGGAGGATTCATCTTTGGGCCTCAGGTTCCTCTACTGTAAAATGGGGTAATAGGGTTGTTTGTGGATTAAATGAGGTTAAGGCCCAAAGAGCATATAAAAAGGGGCCTGGAACTTAGAACTGTGCTAAGTAAGCATTACTTTTCATTTAAATGCTTTCTTTGATTTCCTTTAATTTCTTAAAATTTTATAATTTTATTAATAAATATAATCTAAATAAGATACTGAAAACTTGTCAACAGTTATACAAGTAAATGAGGAAACAAACTTAAAGCTGTCGTTGAACCTGTGTACTTTCAAAGTTCTCTGCCTTTTTATACACATTTGTTTAATAATGAAGCATCAAGTCTAAAGATTTTATATTAGAGGAAGATTAGTAGCGAAGATTTGACTTGGCTCTAAGAAATGAAAGATGATTTAGAAGTGCAGGACACATTGCAATTATGTGTGAAGCACTATGATTGTCAATGCTTTCTCACATGTTATTAACTATTCCAGCACAACTGAATTTAAAGAAAATGTTTATTTTTTAATCACCTTTATACATTCTCAGTATTAAATCCATTTTAGTTCTATTCATGATACCTAAGGTGTTGAAATATAAATTTATGTTACAGTAAAGTGGAAAATAAACTGAGAATTCTAAGGAGTAAGGAAAGAGGGAAACTTTCGATTGCTTAAAAGTATTTACAGCCTGCTGTGTGTATCTTGTGTCATTTATTTGCCATGTGTAGTGCTGAAAAGTGTCTTTTATGTATAGCTGCCTTGGCTGTCGAAGAGCTTGGCTTTGAGCGATTTCATGCATTAATTCAGTAAGTAACACTGGAACATTTAAAATACTTACCTTGTGGACACATTTGCCATTTTAAGTCTGTTCATACTGTGGAAAGGTACTTAGATTTGTATGCTTGAGGATTAATTTGTTTTCAGATTTTTTTTAAAAAAGAATAATTTGTCAATATGTTCTTAAAATATTCTGATTCCCAAATTAACTTTGGAAATACACCCTTTTGTAACATTAAAGGCTTTTTCATCATTATAATGAAAAATCATTTTAGATTAATAATGTTTCTCCAAGTGAAAATAAAGATTTCTAGTATTATAAATATTTGTGTTATTGCTTATTGTCAAAATATGCTTTCTATAATTTTCATTAAAAGTGCCATATTTTCATTAGATTATTTAAAATTTTTGTTGTGAAATAAAAGGTAAGGATAGCTATGTTGGTAGAATGGCAAGTGGCATTTGATTTGAAATACAACATTATTTTAAAAGAAGCCACGAATGTACACCTTATCCTTGGTGTTCAGATATTTGTGAAATAATTTTCAAGCTTTAAAAAGTCAAGTTTCTTTGCTCTTAACCATATGAAGAGGACCACCTAATTCCTTAAATAACTATATGATCATTAAACAAGTGATTGATGTCAGACAGTTCACCTAAGAGATGAAGAGGTTCCCTACCAAGTAGGCTTTCTGTTTTAATGGTACCTATTACGTATAATGACAATTGTCAGTAATAGCTTTGGCTTTTAGCAGCTAAATTTATATTTGAAAATTTGAGACACAAAAATCTCCTCTTTGTATGTATGCATTTTAATGTAGAAGACAGTGTGGTCAATCTCATCATCATATTAATACTTAATTCTTTTTTCCCCCCAGAAAAAGATCACTCAGAAGTTTAGCAGAATTAAGAGATGCTGTCTTGGACCATTATTCAATGTGGGGAAACAAATTTGGAGTATTGCTTTTTCTGTATTCTGTGTTACTGACAAAGGTTGGTTAAAGAAGATGTTTTTCTGATTTTTATTCATTTGAGTTTAGTATTTTTCCTGCTGCAGAGAGAAATTTTACTCCTGATGTTGTTTCTAACTCTCAGAATTGAAATCTCTTGTGCCAGTAATGAAAAATCAGTCTCTCTTCATTCACCTGTTACTTAACCACTTTTCAAGCTTAACCCATGATCTTCTAGACTGCAGAGATTTATCAGTAATGCTCTAAT
The DNA here is from genome assembly GCA_006410675.1 of Oreotragus oreotragus. NCBI lineage: Eukaryota > Metazoa > Chordata > Mammalia > Artiodactyla > Bovidae > Oreotragus > Oreotragus oreotragus. The sequence goes on along the minus strand of SJYX01008232.1, from coordinate 5,757 downwards.
TATGAAGTGCAGTGAGGTCTTTGGTATTTTATTTTCTTGGATCATAGTGGAAGCACTTGACCCCTTAGCTCCTTCTGAAACAGCTGTATCTAACACCAGTCTCTTAGCTTACCTGATAAATCACTATACTCGTTTTCTTTCTGTAATGCTTTATAATTACTTTTCTGCTTATAGCTTCATTTCCATCTTTTCCTATTAGTTACCTTTGTATCCTCTCAGCTTACCTTTATATGGTTCATTGTGACCTGTACACTTCTGATCCTGCCCTTTTCTGCAAGTGCCAGCCTCACATCTCCAGCGACCTGTTTGGTCTGAGTTATCCTGCTGGATTTGCCATATCTGGAATCAGACTTCATTCACTTGATAAATGTTTATTGAGCACTGACTGTTTATTAGGGACTAAACTTACAATGTGGGATACAATTTTTGTTTAAGCATTCCTCCAATGTTGTCAACAAAAAGTAGACACCTTAAGAGTTACTTCCATTTTGGCACTGTTTTTGGTGTTTGTTTTATGCACAAAGCATAGTGGGACAATAGAAGGCTTGCCTCAGTTCATATGGTGGAATCAAGGGCAGACCTTGTAGGCATCATTTGATGGATGGGGAGAAGTTTTCTGGACAGAATAACTATGGGAAGAAATTCCAAGCTGTGGGAACAACAGGTATAAAGACATTATCTTAGTGTAGCATAATATACCAGAAAGGCAACCGTGGAAGATGAGAATGGCATATATGTAAGAATTCTTGTGCAGAAATACTTAACATCTCATTTTATGTGGCCAAAATTGGAACAAATCAAAAATTGTGAGCAATGGAGTAATGAGATCTTTCTGTTGCTAACAGGTTCTTTAAATTGGTATCAGAGTTGTGCTGGAGGGAGTTGGTATGTGGATAATAAGACTAGAGTCAGGGAAACTGGAAAAGTAGTTACTGAAATAGGTGACCCTAAGCCAGAGCAGTGATCATGGAAATGGGAAAAAAAGGAGCATATTCTTTAGAAGCATGTTTTAAACTTAGAAATTTTATATCATTTAGGAGCATATTTAAGAGAAAGAATAAAAAGTAGTTAGTAGTCGATTAGCAATGGGGACTGGCAGTAATGGAGGTCCCAAGGATGCCTGGTTTCTTAATGAGTTCATCGTGACTGTTCAGTACTCTTGCAGTTCTTACGCTCAAAACTTTTGATAGCTCCTCTCTGTCTAGTCGTTCACAGCCAAGAAAACTGTCATGTCTAGTTCTTCCTTGACCTGGTCTTTGAAATAAGATCCCCTCTCTCCCTAGTGATTTTTGGTGCTTGATTATGTTATTCATTGTGACTTTTTGATAGTCCATTTTGTATAGTTGTCCACAAGGAAGGCCAGTGTGAGATCTCAAACTTGTTTGTATCATTCTACAGTATTTCCACAATATTACTATTTTGATTGTTGATTATCATCTCTTTAATTTTTAGAAATGGCCTATAATCAAGTGGAATCAATGGTTAAAGTTAGGTGAATAGCACAAAGAATGACAGTTTATCTTTGTCATTCTGGAATTGATGGAGATAAAATGCCTAGGCCTTCTTGTACTTAGCCAGTAACTAGACCTTTAGGGATTTGGGTGATCTTTTGGGTGATTAAAAATACCAGAAAATTGGCTTTCAAGAAAATAAGAAACCCCTGCCCTTCTAGTTCACATTTTGTCAGTGCACATTTGAATGACCAATATGTAAGAACACACAATCAGAAGACTTCCATTTTCTTATGTACGAGAAGTACCTGTTGTGTATTTAAATTTATATCTTTATCATGTGTGTATATATTTAGTGTTTTAATGATCTAAGAAAATATATCAGGTACCTCAGTAGGTATATTGGGTTCAAATTTAATTTCACCTGAAGTTAAATGAGTATTAACTTCCAGATAAAATAATTTTCTCCTTACTTCTCTTGNATATGTATTATACAAAGAAAAATTATAATTAAAGAACTACTAGTTTTGCAAATCTTTAGGCTAGCTGCTTTACTTCTCTTGTCTGCAGTTTCCTTATTTATAACTCAGGGAGGTAATCCTATCCTTAAAGAAATGTTAAATTATGAAGATTAAGATTAAATTTCTAAAATGCCTCAACCAGCCCATGGGAATACTTGGCCTTTCCTCAAAAAAGGAAAACAAGAACATGCACACAGATAATTATAATGCAAGTCAAAATGAACACAAGTCGAAGTAAAGTGTGATAGAAGTTCAAGGAAAGGAGGAAGCCTCTCCTACTCTGAGTGCCTTGGGAAGAGTGGGGAGCCATTAAGTAGGAGTGGCCATTTTAATGAGGCCACCTGGAATGAGAGAGAGGGGAAAATAACAGGTTTGTGTCTAGAGACAGGGAGACAGACCAGTCTAATTAGAGCAGTGTGTCTTAATCCCGACTATGCGTTGTCACTTAGGAAACTTAAGAGTAAGTCAGTGCTCAGGCCCCAGCTGAGAACAAATAAACAAATTAGAATTTCTAGGTAGTGGGGTCTGGACCTGTCTCTTATACACATCTAGATGTGTATAAGAGACAGATCCTGTGTATGGACATGGCAGGTAATTGACTAAAATCTATTATTTCCTCATATGGGCTTTAGGTTTTAGGACTGATAATATGCATGTAAGATAAAACACTACTGAGTCAGATAATTTTGTTTGTCAGTACTGACAGCTTAAAGTCTCTGAGTATGAGCAGTCTTAAGATTTATACATTGCTTTTAGGTATGAAGTATTAACTTTTACTTTATTAGATCTATGTATGCACTGGGTTTATTGTAGCAAATAGTTTCTTTTAGGATGACAATGGGAATATTTTAACAAATTTTGCTTGATAGTGCATTCATGAAATTTTCTAATAGATGAAATTTGCCCACTTTAACTTAGAAATAAGTATACCCGTGTGTATTTGTGAATGTTTTCCCTGTTTGGGGGAAATTGTTTTTTCCTTTATTTTTCTCTGAGAAAACCCTGCCTCTCAAGCTTTTTATAGCTATTTATGCTAAAAATTGATGACACAGTGACTGATTGTTAACTCATTCCAAAACATATTTCCTTTAGATCTTTCTGCCCCAGAGGTTAAATTCACATGTCTTGCATCAAACACAAAATAATAAAAATTGTATGTATTTTTAAGGTGATTATAAATAAATTAGCAGTCTAAGTATCATTTTTTTAATCTATTTAAATATGGTGTCTTGAATAAAGTTGTTAAATTTATATGATTATATAGAACAACAAGCGCCATTCTGGTGACACAGGAAGTGATACATTTAGCAAGGTTGTGTATAAAATGAGAACTGTAAGGTTTTTCTATTTCTTAATTTAATGTAAAAAGTCATGATTTTATGCTTTATTACAAGAATAATTTGTTTTGAAAGTTAGTATATTCATACTTTAATTACTTTTTAATCTTTATTAATAGCCAAAGTTTAATTAACCTCCTGCTGACAGGACATGCTGTTTCTAATGTATGGGATGGTGATAGAGAATGCTCAGGAATGAGTAAGTGTATTTATTCTTTGTTGTGTTTATTTTGTTTATGATGAATATTCCAGTAAAATACAGTTGATTGTTAATTCATCTGTTTAATGGCCCTGTGTTACTTAAGAGTTTAAGATAAATGCTTTAGTATAGAGGAATCCCTTACAGTTTTCGCAGCACAATAACCTGAAGAGCATAGACTTTGAAGGCTGACAAACTTGGGTTCAAATCCCACGTTGATGACTTTAGTCAAGTTACTTAAGCCTTTAGCTTTCTCTAATATAAAATTAGGATTATAGGTCTAAGTTGCTTAGAAAAAGTAATAGGTCTTTGTATATATGTAGAGTTAAAATGTTTTGTATATATGTAAAGTTAAAACGTTTTGTATATATGTAAAGTTAAAATGTATATATATTTGAAGTTTGTATATATCCAGTGATATCTGTAAGTTGAGAACACTATTGAGTTTTGCTTAAAATTGAAAAATTATGAGTATTGTGATTTGAAGTACTTACTTTAAGAGTCTAGTGGTTTTTTTCCTGTATGACTTTTAAGGTTTGTAATTTCCTTTAAAATGCTGGGTAAATTTAAGGTTGTCTTGAGAATTTTAAACCACCATCACCTGCATCTCTGATCTCAATTATTTCTTTCATATACCTTCATATGTTGCCAGGAACGTTGAAGTCAGGCACCTTTGGCTGATCCATCTAGTTAAGGAGAGCTGATATACAGCTCTGAAAAAGATTCCCTGTAGCTTATTGTTACTTGGTCACTCTGAATTCATTTATTTGTTCTTTGAACATACATTGAATAACTACAACGTATTCAATCCTGCCAGTTAAAGGCATGTCAGACTCTCAAGTATGTAATACTTGAAGTGTGTAATATAGAACAGAAATCATCATGACTCCTATAGTTCACAGGGAAGTTTAATTTTTCTCCTAAAATTGAATTAAAGTGTCAACAAATGACAGAAGCAAATATTATGACTGAGAAAATAATAGTAACCACTTTCTGCTCCCATTTAAATGAATGAATCTTGATCTTAAATAGAAATATGAAAGAATACAATATTGGTAGGGGGAAAATCAGTAAAAATGAATGAATTTCAAAATTGAAAAGCACCTTAACACCATCCAACCTTTCACTTAACTACTTAAGAAATCTAAGAGGTACCTTTCCATCCTACATTAGCTAATGTATATAAAATTATCTCAGTGATGAGGTGAAAATGAGAACCTAGTTCAGGTGATTTCTGGTAAAGGTCAAAGTTCAAACAGTAAAATTCACTGACAAAAAAAGCAGTGAAGTGAACTTGCTCTATATTTTTGTAATTGAGCCCATCCTGTTCTTGAGCCTTCATTCTGGTTGAGAGCTGAAAGTATTCAACCCTGCTATTCAAAGGCATGTCAGATTCTCAAGTCTTCCTTAGGCTTTTCTTCATGCTATATGTGGGTTGGCCAAAAATTTCATTTGGGTTTTTCCATTACATCTTATGAAAAACTTTTTGGCCAACCCAATATTTACAGGATATTGGTCAGCTATCCAGTTTAGGTTGTTGATAGGCAATGGCAACCCACTCCAGTACTCTTGCCTGCAAAACCCGATGGACGGAGGAGCCTCGTAGGCTGCAGTCCGTGGGGTTGCTAATAGTCGGACACGACTGAGCGACTTCACTTTCATTTTTCACTTGCACGCATTGGAGAAGGAAATGGCAACCCACTCCAGTGTTCTTGCCTGGAAAATCCCAGTGACGGGGGAGCCTAGTGGGCTTCCTTCTATGGGGTTGCACAGAGTCGGATACGACTGAAGCAACTTTAGTTCATTTCAGTTCAGTTCATTTGCTCAGTAGTGTCCGACTCTGCGACCCCATGAATCACAGCACACCAAGCCTCCCTGTCCATCACCATCTCCTGGAGTTCACTCAGACTCACATCCATCGAGTCCGTGATGCCATCCAGCCATCTCATCCTCGGTCGTCCCATTCTCCTCCTGCCCCCAATCCCTCCCAGCATCAGAGTCTTTTCCAATGAGTCAACTCTTTGCATGAGGTTGCCAAAGTACTGGAGTTTCAGCTTTAGCATCATTCCTTCCAAAGAAATCCCAGGGTTGATCTCCTTCAGAATGGACTGGTTGGGTCTCCAAGGGACTCTCAAGAGTCTTCTCCAACACCACAGTTCAAAAGCATCAATTCTTCGGCGCTCAGCCTTCTTCACAGTCCAACTCTCACATCCATACATGACCAGAGGAAAAACCCTAGCCTTGACTAG
>SJYX01008231.1:129627-163464 GCA_006410675.1 Oreotragus oreotragus | reverse complement strand
ATGAAATGTTCCCTTGGTATCTCTGATTTTCTTGAAGAGATCTCTAGTTTTTCCTATTCTATTGTTTTCCTCTATTTCTTTTCACTGTTCACTTAGAAAGGCTTTCTTATCTCTTCTTGCTATTCTTTGGAACTCTGCAGTTGGTATGATAGGTATATTTTTCCTTTTCTCCTTTGCCTTTAGCTTCCCTTCTTTTCTCAGCTATTTGTAAGGCGTCCTCAGACAACCGTTTTGCCTTTTTGCATTTCTTTTTCTTGGGGATGGTTTTGATCACTGTTCAGCCTCAATGTTCACCTGTAAGTGTTACAAACCTCTGTGCATAGTTCTTTAGGCACTGTCTATCAGATCTAGTCCTTTGAATCTATTTCTCATTTCCACTGTATAATCACTTAGGTCATACCTGAATGGCCTTGTTTTGGTGGAATCCAGCATTGTCCTGTCAATGGTTGTTCAGCAGCTAGTTGCAATTTTGGTGTTCTTGCAGGAGAAGATGAGCGTACATCCTTCTACTCTGCCGTCTTGAGTACATTATCTCACTTTATGAAAGTATTATTATAGCATTCACAGTTTTAAAAAGAATGAATCTTTGATCCATTATGCTTGAGTACATCTCAGTTTGGACTAGTCATAATTCAGGTGCTCAGTGGCCCACATGGCTGTGACTGCTGTATTGGTCCAGTGTATTTATTCTGGTTTGGGCTTCCCTGATGGCTCAGCTGGTAACAAATCTGCCAGCAATGTAGGAGACCTGGGTTTGATTCCTAGGTTAGGAAGATCCCCTGGAGAAGGGAATAGCTACCCACTTCAGTATTCTGGCCTGGAGAATTCATATACATATACATATTCATGTATATTCATATTCATGTATATGTATGTTCATATACATAGTCCATGGGGTCACAAAGAGTTGGACACGACTGAATGACTTTCACTAAGACTAATTAATTCTGGTTAATGAAAATTTAGATTTTCACTATGCTTATAAACTGTATTTGTATGTGATGGAAATACTGAATCAGTTAAAGATAGGCTATGCCTGCCCGCAGCAGTCATAGCCAAGCTTTACAGCCAGCTGGCTTGGGGACTAGTCCCACCTACCAATGTGCCTGCAGAAATCATGGCTCAATAAAAACAGGAGGGCATACATACCTACATGGGGGATACTGCTGGAGCACTTGGCTGGAGATGTAGCTAATATACCTCATACATAGAAACAAACCATTAGAGTTAAGCAAAATGAGGAGACAAAGAAATAGCTTCCAAATGAAAGCTAAGACCAAACTTCAGGAAAAAGAAAAAGTATATATAAAGCAGAGATACTGCAATTTACCAGATAAAGTATTCAAAGTAATAGTCATAGAGATTCTCCAAACTTGGCATAAGAATGGATGAACTCAGAACTCAAAGTGATAAATATATATATATATATTTATACAATAACTGAAATGAAAATGCGCTAGAGAGAATCAAAAGCAGATTAGAGGATGTAAAAGAATCCATCGGCAATCTGGAAGACAGGGTAGTAGAAATTACTCCAGCAAAACAGCACAAAGAAAAAGATTTTTAAAAAGTGAGGATAGTTTAAGGGATTCCTAAGTGGGGGCTTCCCAGGTGGTTCAGTAGTAAATAATCCACCTGCCAATGCAGCAGATGCAGGTTTGACCCACGGGTCAGGGAGACCCCCTTGAGTAGGAAATGGCAACCCACTCCAGTATTCTTGCCAGGCCAATCCCATGGACAGAGAAGTCTGGCATGCTACAGTCCATTGGGTTGCAAAGAGTTGGACACAACTGAGCTACTGGGCAGGCATGCACAAGATAACATCAAGCATGGTATCATTGGCATTATAGCGTTCCTGGAAGAAGGAGAAAGAGGAAGGGACAGAAAACCTATTTGAAGAGATAATGGCTGAAAACTTCTGTAATCTGGCAAAGGAAATAAGCATGCAAGTCCAGGAAGCACAGAAAGAGTTCCAAACAAGATGAATCCAAAGAGACACACATATATGAACCCATAAAGACACAATATAATTAAATGTTAAAAGTTAAAGAGAATCTTAAAAGTACACACGCACACATGCACAAATGCGCGCACACATGCAGAGAAACTAGTTGTGTAAAAAGGAATTCCCATAAATCTCTCTGTAACTTTATCAGCAGAAACTACAGGCCGCTGGCATGATTTATTCAAAGTGATAAAAGAAAAAAAAAAAACTTAGAACCAAGAGTAGTCTAACTGGCAATGTTATCATTTAGAATTGAAGGAGGGAAAGAGAATTTTCTAGAGAGCAAAAGCTAAAGTTCACCACCCCTAAACTAGCCTTGAAAGAAAGTTAAAGGAACTCCTGTAAGTGGAAAACAAAAGCCAATTTCTAGAAACAGGAAAATTATGAAAGAAAAAAAAACCTACTGGTAAAGGCAAACATATAGTAAAGGTAGTAGATCATCTACCTATAAAACTAGTATAAAGGTTAAAAAATAAAAGTAGTAAAATTATATCTAAAATAATTAAGATGGAGAGATGAAGGTGGCAGAAATAGAAGGATATGGAGCTCACCTACTCCCATAAATACATCACAAATACATTTACGTGTGAAACAGTTCTCATAGAATACTGAATGGTGACAGAGGATCTCATACAACCACAGTTGCAAGAATGATCACATGTACTTGAGTAGAGGAGGAAGTATCTGAAATGCCCCTGGGAGGGAGCTGTGAAAGGGGAAAGATTCCCTCATCCTGGGAACTCCCATTCATCAGCTAGGAGGTCAGGCAGGACAGAAAGGGAGCTTCAAAGGCTCAGAGGAGAGTGGAGAAGATACGGCAGGCAGAACAGAGACCAAAAACAGATAGATGATCTGGGCCACCTCACTGCACTCCCCAGCCTGTGATACATATCTGATGGTACATGCAGGGGCTGGGTGCTAAAACTCTTCAGAGGTCAAACCATAGGACTGGAGATGGCTGCATGGAGACACCCTGAAGGAGTTGGGAGTGTGGGCCAGAACTGGGAGTGTACGCAGGACAGAGCTGAGGTCCACATAGAAGCTGCATGGTTAACAAGCATGCAGAGGAGGAGGTGGGGCCTCACTATAGGAGCCTCACTTTTGGCATGCTTGCAGTGGGTATGGCTCTGCCTCCATGAGCTTTGGGAGCATGCAAACACAGAAGGGTTGTCCAACACAGAAGCAAGGCTGAAATCAGAGCAGGTCCCCAGGGGCCACATGACTTTGGAAGCAGGGCTGAAATCTGGTGGCATTGCAACTTCAGCAGATTTATACCTGGAGTGCCTTTGTAAGCTCAGTGGTGGTGGGACATCTGAGCAGATTACTGGTACTCCTGTGGTTGAGGTGGGTCGAGGTAATACCTGTGGGCATTGTGGGCAGGGACATGTGGAGCCAGGGCCAGGATGATGCTATATCTCCCATAGCGGGTCCAAGTGTGTAACTACTCATGACTATGGTGGGTCCCAGTGCCTGACATTAGTAGGTCTGTGCCAGTGGATCTCTGCTGATGACTTTGTGAGCACAGCGTCTGAGGGACATCCAGTTCCTACATCTTCACAGCTGAAAGCAGTGCCAGCAGCAGTGTAACAGCACTGTACTTTGTGAGCTTGCACATTGGGTAAAGCTGACACCGAAGAGTGTACTTTCTGGTGGACAGCTCCTGCGGAGGAATAATCAGTGACTCCTCTCCCAGTGGAAGCGCACCAGTTCCGCCTACCCCACACTGTGGCTCATGAACAGATCTAGGGGCATCTGCTCCAACAACTGGGGAGCAGATCCTGCTCCTGACAGGGCTTTGATGGCCACAGAGCAAAGAGGAGGCCCTGCTCAACGTGCAGTGCCTCCTGGTTACAACACCATTCACACCCTGTATCAAGGGGCTAACAGCCAGCAAACTCTGAGGAAAGACAGGGGAGGCTTTTATACTAAAAGCCCTTGCACCAAAAATAGGAGACACATGCAGGCCACACACAGATGCTCCTACACAAAAACAGCCACAAGTAGGTAACTGTTTCTCCTAAATTTATAGATTTAGAAATATAAGTTTAAAGAAGCAGAGGAACCACTCCTAATTAAAAGAACAAGGGAAGTCTCCTGAAAGAATAAACAATGAAACAGATCTCTCCAGTCTACCATATCCTGAGTTCAAAAAGGAGGTAATAAAAATACTAAACAGAGCCATTACTGCAGGAAAAGGTCCCGCAGAGCTGAGCGTCAAGATGTGTGACTTCACCGAGGATCAGACTGCAGAGTTCAAGGAGGCCTTCCAGCTGTTTGACCGAACGGGGGATGGCAAGATCCTGTACAGTCAGTGTGNACTAAACAGAGCCATTACTGCAGGAAAAGGTCCCGCAGAGCTGAGCGTCAAGATGTGTGACTTCACCGAGGATCAGACTGCAGAGTTCAAGGAGGCCTTCCAGCTGTTTGACCGAACGGGGGATGGCAAGATCCTGTACAGTCAGTGTGGGGACGTGATGAGGGCCCTGGGCCAGAATCCCACCAATGCTGAGCTGCTCAAAGTCCTGGGGAACCCCAACAGTGATGAGATAAATGTGAAGGTACTGGACTTTGAGCATTTCCTACCCATGCTGCAGACTGTGGCCAAGAGCAAGGACCAGGGCACCTACGAGGACTATGTCGAAGGCCTTCAGGTGTTTGACAAGGAGGGGAACGGCACCGTCATGGGTGCTGAGATCCGACACTGGGTGAGAAGATGACAGAGGAAGAAGTAGAGATGCTGGGGGCAGGGCATGAGGACAGCAATGGCTGCATCAGCTATGAAGAGCTCGTCCGCGTGGTGCTGAATGGCTCAGGATGTTCCCAGTGTGCGTGGACACTGCACCTTCCTTGTGGGAGACTGTGTATGTAGCCCAGAGGCTTCTCTTGTCACAGTATTTTCCCCAGATTCTCTCTCTTGGATGATGTCTGCCATCAGCATTCACCAAATAAACTTGTTCTCTGCTCTAAAAAAAAAAAAAAAAAANCGGGGGATGGCAAGATCCTGTACAGTCAGTGTGGGGACGTGATGAGGGCCCTGGGCCAGAATCCCACCAACGCCGAGGTGCTCAAGGTCCTGGGGAATCCCAAGAGTGATGGTGAGGGTCCTTAAGAACAACTCTGCAGTGTGGTGGTGAGCCCGCAGTCTTCAGCTAATAGCTTCCTTTTATCTTCGTAGGCCCCAAACATGAGCGGGTCTTGTCTGGCAAATCCCACAGATTTCTCCTGCCTGGAGTGGGAGCCCTTTAACCCCCAGTCCCGAGAACACATATGACTTAGCTTTCACCTCCTTTTCGGCAGAGATGAATGTGAAGGTACTGGACTTTGAGCACTTCCTACCCATGCTGCAGACTGTGGCCAAGAACAAGGACCAGGGCACCTATGAGGACTATGTTGAAGGCCTTCGGGTGTTTGACAAGGAAGGGAACGGCACCGTCATGGGTGCTGAGATCCGGCATGTTCTTGTCACACTGGGTGAGGCTCTGCCCTTCCTTCTTGAGGTGCCACCTGATAGACCTCGGTGTCACCCAGCTCCAGAACGCTCGCTCTTCCTTCCCCTCTGCAGGTGAGAAGATGACAGAGGAAGAAGTAGAGATGCTGGTGGCAGGGCATGAGGACAGCAATGGCTGTATCAACTATGAAGGTGAGGGACGAACCGGGTCTCATGGAGGAAGCAGCCATACGGGGCAGGTCATGCCCAGCACTGAAGGCTTTCCCTGTCCCTGGATTCAGGCTCCTAAAGTGCCAGGAGGCAAGGGGTGGGGCCCAGCCCAACCCAGGAATGGGAGGCCAGAGGGGTGTGACAGGAAAGGAAGGGCTCATGTGGCCTGAAGGGTGGGAAAGGGATGGGAACTAAAAATGGATGTCCAGTCCCTGACTGCCTGACCCCTTCACCCCACGTCTATGTCTTCACCATGAATGTCTCTTCCTTCCTGCAGCGTTTGTGAGGCATATCCTGTCGGGGTGACGGGCCCATGGGGCGGGTACGGCTCCTCCCAGCACCTCCCAAGTGTTTTTCTCCCCAGCCTTTGCTCTCTAGCCCCTGCCTTCCCCTACTACCATCTGACTTCCTCCTGGCATGCCTCTGCATGGAGCTGACTGGGGAGGGGAGGGGTTCCCCAAAGAGGCAGACAGCCTGGGGGTGTGGCAACTCCTCCTCTCCTAGAACGCGGTCTGAGGTTTGGTTGGCTTCCAGGGTGCTGGTGTCTGGGAACTCACACCAGCCTACCTACCCCTGTCTGGCTTCATGGTGATCCTTTAGCCCAGGATCACGTGGTTGGCAGGGAGGGGTGGGTTGCCTGCCCCATGGTGCTGCTGTAGGTCTTCTCTTCTTCCCGCTGGGCAGCTTGGAGGTACCCTAACCCAAAACTCTGTCTCCTCCTCCCCAAAGTGGCTGACAGTAGCTGTAGGTGTAGTTGGGAACTCTTCTGCCTCTGCTATGTTCTTGCTGCTCAGGGTGGGGCAGGGGGAACTAACAGCTAGTGGGAGGGGAGCTGGGGGTCGAGAGTACTAGTTAGACTCAAGGTGGCCCCTCTGCAAACTGACCCCAAGGTTGGTTGTTGTGGGCACATTCCTTCTTACGCTGCCTTTGTGGTCTGTGGTCTCCTGGCCCCTGGCGGACCCCTCCCTTTTGCCCTGCTTCCTGTTCACCCCCCTCTCCTTTCCACAGAGCTCGTCCGCATGGTGCTGAATGGCTGAGGATATTCCCAGTGTGCGTGGACACTGCACCTTCCTTGTGGGAGACTGTGTATGTAGCCCGGAGGCTTCCTAGGTTCTCTTGTCACAGTATTTCCCCCAGATTCTCTCTTGGATGATGTCTGCCATCAGCATTCACCAAATAAACTTGTTCTCTGCTCTATGTGCAGTTCTGCTGTTCTTCCTGAGCAGGGTGAAAGGGAAGGCAGTCCTGGGTCAGTGGACCAGAGGTTGCGGAAGGCCAGCCAAGGGCCTGTAGGAGCCACTTTTGCCTCATTTACGAGATGCTGGCTTCACTCATCGGTGCTACAAAGGCTACCTTGGGGGGATTAGGAAAGCCATAAATGCCTGTAGGACTAAGGCTGGCCACCCTTGTTCCATCCCATGTGGGGCTGAGTCCTCTCCTAGCCCTCCCTGGCATGGAAGGTCTTTTGTCAGGGAGCCCGGGAACTGTTTATTGGAGCGAAAGTCAGGCCATATTAGTACTGCCTGGGCCTGTCACTTCATCGAGGCCCAGGGCCAAGAATAACAAGCAGCTGAGATGCCTGCCTTCTCCCGCCTAATAAGGGAAGACATGAAGCCACCACTTCTGAAAGGATAAATAGACAAAATTTCCAGGTTGTGAGGTGTCCTTCCGTCTTAAATGGCTATTTTTAGAGCAGGTGAGAGCCTCTCTCCAGCTCCTGCGCAGTTGTTCAGCCCTGACAGCTGTGCTGCCTTTGGCCCGTTGTGGAGAGGCCCAGTGTTGGCCGGGTGTCCCCCTAGCCCTGCCCAGTGCTGCTGGAAGGACTCCCGGGTGCATTCCAGCCCGATCCCCCTGCCTCACAGCCACGGGTAAGAGAGCACAGAAGGCATCCACGAGATGGAACTGAAAGCAAATTAATTTATAAAAAAAAAAGGGGAAAGAAACAAAAAATTACAGAAAATTTTGAACAGAAGAAAGGTGCCAAGACGCAGAGGAAGAGAAACATGGGGACACGAACAAAGGGCCTGGTGGGAGGGACCAAGAATTGGTGGAAAGCCTTGGGATCACTGTTGTCGTCACATCAGGGATGAAGAGGGAAAGCTGGTACTGGGGCCACTGGAATCGGGTGCAGAGCTGAGCCACGAGCTGCCATCAGGGGGTTGGCATGCCCCTGGGTCGGGCACCCCTACCCAGCTACTGCCCCAAATCCCAGGGAGTTCCCTGCTACCAGCCATGCCAGGCGTGGTGGGAGGGAAGGGGACAGAGTGGCCCACCGCGCCGTAAGGAGGAGGTGCTGAAGTGCTTTTTGACAATTCCACGTGTTTAAAACTCCGCATTCTTCTAGTGCTCCCCTCTCCGCATCTTCTGGGAGTCGGAGCCCGGGGAGGAGGCCACACAGCCCCACGTGCCCTTTCTTCCTCCACTACCTACCACAGGAATCCCCAAGACGTTTCCCCACCAAATAGACATAACTCTGACATCAACTACGCAGGAGACTTTTAAAAACACAAAACTGACATTCAGAGGGAAAGGGGCCATTGGCTGAGCTGGGGTGGCCTAAACAGCAACACTGAGGAAGCAGTAGGAGAGAGGAGTGGGAATAAACGGGGCAGCCGAGGGGGGTGGGGAGCTGACTCGGTCACTAATGAGGGGCTGGAGGAGACAGAGCCTGCACCCTATCCTATCAGAGCGCTCCCCAAAACCTAATACCCCTTTCCTAAAACTCACCTCCCTCCTCCAAAAAATGTAAAAGTTGGATTTTTCTCACTGGTTGGAGGGCTTTTTTAAATCTCTACTTCCTTTTAAAGGGCTTTTTTTTTTTTTCATCCATAAAAAATGCAGTAGTTTTATGGGGATGTACCCTTAACAGTGGTTAATTAGGACCTTGTAGAAACACCTTTGCCCAGCCCTTCCTTTGAGGGCAGCGTCCCCATCCTATCTTCTCTCCCAGACATTAGAAACACCTTTTCCACAGAAGTCCTTGAATCATCCAATATAAAAATGCATGCCCCTGACAGGCACGGTGGGGGGCTTTGGAGGGGCAGGAGGACTTTCCTTACGTAGTGACGAACTCTCCAGGCTGGGGAAGGATCCCAGTGGTGGGGACGGGGCTGTTCCTGGAAACTTGATCTCCGTGGGGGGTGAGGAGGGAGAGAGATGTCAGGCTGGCTCCTCACTGTGGGGGTGGCACGGGGGTGACTGTGCCTGGGCTCGGGGCAGTGGGGTCTGGAGGCAGGGGGGTGCCTGGGTCTGTGGAGAGAAGCAAGTTGCATCAGCTGAGGTGAGCAGGGGAGAGGGTCCAGATCCAGGCCACCAGACACACAACCAGGCATGACATGCAATGGACGGGAAATGAGAGAGCACCCCCGATGGACAACTTCCTTTTCCCAGTGCCCTCTCCCACCACACGCTGGGAAAACTGCTACACCCCTAAACTGTCCTCCTGCCCCCCAGGGAACTCTCTAAATGGGGCACTTGAGTGTGATGGGAACAAGCGAACGGGACGGGTCATCATGCAAACAAGCAGCCGTTTTTCCAGTTTACAGCTGAGATGCTCTGTGTCACAGGACTCCTCCGTGACCCACCAGTGAAAGGCCCCAGCGCCATCCCAGGGGGCAGCTGCCAGGCTGGGGAATGGTGGAGGACAGCCAGAGAGGCCCTTCCCTCCTGTATTCTAATTTTACCACGGCGTTCAAAAAAAAAGGATCCTGGAAGCCCTGGTACCCGAGCCCCTCGCCCACCTGCCCTCCAGTCCACCCCGTGGAGCCCTCTCCCGCCCTTTGTCCCCTCCAGGACCCTTCTCACCTGGCAGTGGGCTGGCACTGGGCAGGAGGTTGCCCTGAACAGCTGCCACAATGGCAGGGCTCTGGGCTGCGGCGGATCCGAGCCCCGGCCCAAGAGGCAAAGAAGATGGCATGGTGGTGGTCGCCGGCAGGTTAGGATGTAGAGGGTTCGCCATGGACACAGGCAGGTTAGGTGGGGGGAGAGTGGCCGGGGCGAACGGGAGATGGTGGTGATGCCCATGCAGGTTAGGAGGAGGGGGGAGGTTAATACTGATGGAGTCGGCTAGGCTACCAAATGGGATGATGGATGGAGCAGGAGGGGGAGGCGGCATGCCAAAAGGCAAACCCAAAGGAGCATTACCCGCCACGCCTGGGTGCCCGCTGCCTGGCACTGCCCCTGGCATCATTGAGGGAGGAGTTTGTTGGTTGGGGAACGGTGAGGGGCCTGGGAATGAAGAGGAGAGATGGAGAAGATTGGAGGCATACAATCTCACTCACCAACTCACTCTCACAGTGAGGATAACCCAGTCACTCCTAGGCCACCTTCCCTTTTCCTGATACTAGCACTAAGTGATAAATCCTCCGAACAAAATTCCAAAAATCTGGCTCAGGGAAGGGAGGGAGCCCTGCTGACTTAGGGAATAGCCATGGTGAAGGAGGATCTGTAGAAACTGAGGTCAATCCTTATCTCCAGTCTTATCACACACTGCCTCTGAGGGGAACTGGAATATTCCCCCGGACCCCTCCACTCAGCCAGAGTTCCAGAAGCCATCACTCACCATGGGGTCCAGGGGGGGGTACCCCTGGTGGGACGGCCCCAGGCTGCGGGGCTCCAGCTGGTGGCTGCTGCTGTGGCCCCACAGTTGACCCTGCCTGCCCAAGCTGTTCAGAGGGCCCCAAACTTCCAGGAGGGGCCCCACTGCCCGCAGGAGCCGGGGCCACAGAGGCTGGAGCCATGGTCAAGCTGTGGACAGCGGGCGGCCCAGCAGCGCCTGGCGGTGGGATGGGCTGGGAGCCCGGGGGCAGGGCTGGTGGCGGCTGCTGCTGCTGTTGGTGCATCTGCTGGAAGTGCTGCTGCCGGGCCCGCATCTCTGCGTACTTCAGCTGCTCCATGTGGAAGGCTTGTCTGTCGGCCAAGAGCTGCTGCCTCTGGTACTCCAGCTGCCGGGGCCGATGGAGAGGTCACCCGGGGGCAGGAAACCCCAAAGGCACACACCTTGCCCCCTGCTTTGTCTTCTGACAAGCCCGGCCTCCCATTCTGGCGATCCCCACACCAAGCCTCAGCCTTGTGCTGGGCTTCCGCTGTTCTCGCCTCCCCTCCCCTCTCCAGTCCCCCCACCAGCTCTTCTGGCTGCCTGCATGGCTTCTCACTGCAGTGGACAAGTGGACTTAATCTGGTGGTAGCCCTTGTTCATTTTCAGCTCCAAAGCTTTGAATTTGTCATTACTTTCATCTGGAAACTGACTCCCGCCCCCCCACCAACCAAGTTCCTCTAGTCAGATCACGTTCTTTCCCTCCTTCAAAACTGAAGAAAAACTCACAATTCTTAGGAAGCCCTCCCAGATCACCTCACTAGCCTCTGAGCTTTGGCCTTTATTCTGCTCTCACTCGGGATTTTTATACTTGATTGGAAATCTCTTAATTTTCATTTGTCAGATACTTGAAGCATTTGCCAACTTTGACGTCCCCATATTGGATACCTGATATCTTCAATTGAGGAGTTCAGGATCAGAGTCCTTATCTTCTACTTCTTTTATATCTTCTAAGAATCAAAATGAGTATACACCATTTCCAACTTTAACCCCTGGATCTGAAGCCCTTACCCTCTCATCATGCCTTAAGCCTGTTTAATCACTCAACAATCACTCCACAGCAAGTCTACCGTAGACTAAGCACCCTTCAAGGACCTGGAGATGCAGCAAAGAACCAACAAGAACTTGACTCTGGGCTGACATTCTGTGGGACCTCAGTCTCCAGGCTGTACCTGTGGCTCACCTGTCCCTAACCGCCCAGGCTGGCTCCTCCTGCCCTGGTCTGGGCTAGTCTGCTCCACTGTGATGCCGTCAGCCTCAGGTTCTCTGTACTGCTGCTCCCCTTGCCCTAAACTGCGGCCCAGCCCAGTGCCAAGGTGGGGCCCCGCCAACCCCCAGGGGACTCGACTCACTGCTTCTCGCTCCCGGTCCATGATCGTCTCTAGCTCCTCAAAGTGCCGGAGTTTGATTTCCAACTTTTTCATCTGGGTCTCCACCAGCAGGGCCACCAGAGATTTGATCTTCCTCTCCTCAACGGCAGCCAAGTGCTAAGGAAGGAGGGGTGGGGTGGCCATCAGTGGGAGGACCCAGCTGAAGACGTTGGGCAACAGAGGAGGGTGGTGTGGGGGCTGACAGGCTTTAAGACAGAACTTGCTGTGGTCACAACCCAGGGAGTAGCACAGGCTTAAGTGGTGTTTTTAAAAGAGCATGAAAAAGGAGAGAGGATATCAAAGGATAAGGAAAGGTCAAATAATTGAAAGGGTGGAAACAGGCCCAATCAGCACTTCCCTGGTGGTCTGGTGGTTTGGTGGTTAAGAATCCACCTTCCAATGCAGAGAAAGTGGGTTCGATCCCTGGTCAGGTAATTAAGATCCCGTAGGCCGTGGGCAACGGCACCCCACTCCAGTACTTTGCCTGGAAAATTCCATGGATGGAGGAGCCTGGTAGGCTGCAGTCCATGGGGTCACTAAGAGTTGGACACGACTGAGTGACTTCACTTTCACTTTTCTCTTTCATGCATTGGAGAAGGAAATGGCAACCCACTCCAGTGTTCTTGCCTGGAAAATTCCATGGATGGAGGAGCCTGGTAGGCTGCCGTTTATGGGGTCACACAGAGTCGGACACGACTGAAGTGACTTAGCAGCAGCAGCAGCAGGCCATGGGGCAACTAAGCCCACGTGCCCCAACTGCCATAGCCAGAGCCCATGAGCTGCGATTACTGAAGCCCTCTCACTCTAGAGCCTGCGCTCTGCAACCCTGCATGCTGCAATGAAGACCCAGTGCAGCCAAATAAACAAAATGTTTTCCAAAAAAAAAAAAAAAAAGAAACAGGCCTAATGATAAAGGCTTAGAAAAGATAAGAGATAACCAAGTGTTCCTCTCAGGATCCAAAGGGGACAGGAGACAGGCCAGCATTGCATGAGGATGACAAGGCAGGTTTTCCTCCAGGCGCTGTGCGATGAGGAGCAGCACCTCCTTCCCTGGGTCCAGGCCTTACCTTGGCCTTCACGGCGGCAGCAGCCAGGGCGGCGGCGGCGGCGGTGGAGAGGTTGCCTTCGCCAATGTCGCGCTCCACCTTCGTCTTCCTCTCCCCCTCCGACTCCACCACTTCTTTCAGCACCTCCTCCTGCCCTTCCTTGGGTTCCTTCTCCTTCTCAGGATCCGCTGGGCCAGGAAAAGGGTCGTGAGCCCTAGAGCCTGGCTTCCTTTCTGAACCCCAACCACCACGTGAGGCTCACCTGTCGGGTCTCCGTCACTCTTTTCTGACTCCTTCTCGCTGTCGCCATCTTTCCCTTTCTCATCGTCCTTCTTGGATGCCTCACTGGTCTTCTCCTTTGCTTCTTCCTCCACAGTCCCAACTCCTTCTCGGGGTTCCTGGAGTCCCAGGGAAAGGAAAAAGGGGAGTGTCAGGGTGCTGGTTCGCACACAGAGGGCCCAGACCAGGAGCTGAGTTTACTTCTCTTATTTGGGAGAAGGCCTGTGGATCCAGGACGCAGCCCCATCCAAGCCCAGCCCTCACCTGCCCAAGCTAAGTGGAGCCGGCCCCCTTCCCTGGTCCACGCCGGACCCCTCTGCCTTCCCAGCCCGTGTCAGCCCCGCTGTACCTTGGGCTCCTTCTTATCCTCTGTGGTCTGGCCCTCTGCCCGTGCCTCGTCAGTCCCGCTCTCCTCTGGGTCCAGGGGAAGAGGAAACAGGAGATGTCTGACAGTTGGTCTACAACACTCTTCCAACTGCCCCTTCTAGCCAAGATCTTACTGAGAGGACCAGTGGGGAGCCACGGTACCTGAAGTAAAGCCCTGAAGAAAATGAACACCCCACCCAACTCACCCCATTCATCTCACGCTCTGAGGTCGGGTGGAGGCAGGCATGGTGTGGGGAGGCCAGGCGGCTGAGGCTGCTGGGGGAGGAACTGGGGAACACGGCAGGCCTTACCGATCCGCTCCGGCTCATCGGAGGTGGTCCCTGCGATGCCACTGCTTTCCAGACCAAAGGCTGGGTCTGCCCTGCCTGTCACTTTGGCAGCTTCTTCCACTTTCCTAACGTGGGCCTCGACCAAAGCTGTGGGTACCTCTTCCTTCATTTTGGAGAATTCTTCTGTAAGACCCAGAGAGGGGGAGGCTGGGAGCAGGCAGGTGGGCAGTTCTGGCACTCTCTGTGAGAGCTCCCTCACAAGCCCAGCTCTTCATCTCCACCTGCATGGAGTTGGACCGTTGCCTGGGCTGATGCCAGCCACAGACAAGGCCAGTGGGGCAGTGACCTTGAGGGGGTTCCATGGTCAGAGTACCCAGCCTTTCAAATCCACACCAAGAGGGCTGGGAGCCCTGCGTGTTACCTAGGGCCGACTTTGCAGCAGCTGAGGCCACTCGAGGGTCGACGACAGAGGCCAGGAAGGCCACGGTGCTCATCACAGGGTTGCCTGACTGGCTGAAGGGGATGGGCTGGTAGGCCAGGGGGCCCAGGGAGGCCTCTGAGTCCTCCAGGTACGGGTCTTCGATGGGAAGCCGGAGAAAATGCAAGATGCACTCATCCTGTGTGCGGCTTCCCACGTGCTCTGACACTTTGTTCCAGTCATCTTTGTACATTTCCAGTGCCTGGTGGTGGTGGTGGAAACACAACCTCACTTACTCCAGTAGCCACCTCCCTCAAAGGTCAGCGTCCCCAACCCCGCTAAGCAGAGCTGCTTCAGAGCTCTCTGGGTTGTGATATTTATATACTCTGCCAGGCCCAAGGGGAATCTCCAAGTAGCACTTGGTAAGGACAAGGGGCTGACAAAACGGTCTCAGTCCCTGCCCGGCAGCTGGCCCCTGAGGGAGTATGTGATGGGCACTGGGAAGGAGAGAGACAGGGCGAGATCATGCCCTCCCCACGCCCAAGTGCGGCCGGGACCCTGGCCACTTCCCTTTCACAGGACTCTCCTTCCCCGGCCCCAGTTACCTCCAGGAGCAGCAGGGTCTCCTGTTCCGTCCACTCTCGAGTGGCGCTGGCCGCGGCTTTGCTCTGCAGGGGAAACACGGGTGGGTCAGCAGGAAGAGCCTGCCGCCTTGAGGAGCAAAGGAGCACCGACCCCAGGTTCCCACGGCCCGGTACCTTGGAGGGGACGTTCTTCTTCGTGTACATGTCTGTGCGCAGACCGAAATTCTGCATGTCTGTCGGTTTCTCCTTGCCTTTGTCAGGGAAGTTGAGCATTTGCTGGGAAGCAGAGTTCTGCTATTTGTGGAAGGGAAAGAGAGAGGTGACTCCGAGTGACTGCCAGGAGCCAGGGGCAGACAGAGAGAGAGGACAGACAGAAGGGGCCCCCTTCCCACAGCCAGGGACACCCCTGCGTGGACTTCCTCACTGCTGTAGCTCCTGTGCTCTCACGGCTCTTCTTCCCGGGCAGGGGCCCCCCAATAAAGGGGCAAAGAAGCAGCCCAGCGGGGTCTACACCCCACCTACCAGCTCTGGCTTGCCCTTAGCCGTCTCTGGCACCAGGTCATCCAGCTCTTTGCCCTTTCGCCCAGCCTTGGTATCAGCATCAACCTGGCGGCCCTGGGGGACAGAGCTTGGTGTCATGGAGGCTGGGCACAAAATGACCAGGCTGAGGCCCTGGAGGCCTCAAGATCAAATGCTGGGCAGCCCGAAGCTCGGGGGGCACTCATGCCACAGTTCCGTATTCCCTGAATGATTAATTAGATCTGGAATTGGCATGATATCCATTTGTATTCACATGTATCTTTATGGGTTCTCTTAGGAGCTGGACAAGTAGGTTCTAATCCTACATGTCTGACCCTGGGCAAGCCACATAACAATTTTTGTAATGTATGAAATGGAAATGGAAAAAAATGGAAGTGATAAAAATTATGAAGCAAAAATGAAAAAATGGTGGAAACGTGACAAGGTTAAAAAATTTCATGCAACTGAATTGTAGGCCATTTTTCTCTATCTGCTCCATCCCCTACATTAGCCTGTCTGCTCCCCGAGGACAACAAACATCTCTTCTCCCTCAGCAAGTCCTTGCAGTCTTAGGTACAAAGGCTGAGAGAGGGTGCTAAATACATGGGACTGATTCCTGTGGCCCTCTGCATCCCACGGAAAAGGAAGAAGCCTCAAACACTCCTGAAACATTACCCTAAAAAACCAGAAAAAGAAAGGTCCAAAGAAGCCCGTTTGCCCAGTTCCACCCCGTCCCCGCAGCCCCTCACTCTACCTGCGGGGTCTTGGGCTGCAGCGGCACCAGCCCGGATGGTGTGTCTGCCAAGACGTGGAAGTGAGAGGTGGGCGGAGGCCCCATGGGAGTTGGTCGACTCTCGGCATCCACCTGGTAGTTAATGAGACCCCACTGTTCTAGGAAGGCATGGACCCTGTGAGGAGAGAGGCAGAGACTGGGTCACACACAAGGAGAGGGCAGGGGGCACCCTCTTCTCTGCTTCTTCTACTCCCTGGGAAACACAGCCTCCTCCCAGCTCCTACACACCAGAGACAGCCAAGTCTCCATGTGCACCAGGGCCTCTCTCCATATCCACCCATCAGCTAACCACTGCTTCCCGCATCTCTCACCAGACAGGCTCCTTCACCACAGATGTGCTCCTTCTTCCTCCCGCCACACTGCAGAGAGCGCCCTGCCAGCCCCTAAGTCACCCTGACCCGAGCCTGAACTTGGCCTTTCTCTAGCGGTTTCTTTCCTGCTCATCCTCTATGCTCCTTGCCAGCAGCCTCTCTACTTCGGCCAAGAGGCATCTGTGAGCATCGCCCTTGAGCATCTGCCGCCCCTCAGCTGCAGACCCACCTCATGATGGCACAGACGTCACCCGCCAGGTTCCTGCGACAGGCAGTGGACGTGAGATACTCCTGGGGGTTCAGCCGGTAAGTATCAATCATGAAGTTCCGATAGGCCAGGTAGCTTAGAAGACAGAGATGTGAACGGTGAGAGGGCTGAGGGGTAGGAAAAATTGCTAAGAGAAGAACGACCTTCATGTGTGACAGAGAAGAATGCCTCATCCAACTCAATACACACTGCGGGTCTCCTGTGTGCTAGACATGAGGGGCTCAGACCCTCGATGGGATTTTTCGTTAAATGAGTTACCTCCTTGGCTGTGTGTGCTTGGGGATGTTTCATCCAACTTTTTTTTTTTTGGCCATTCCACATGGCTTGCAGGATCTGACCAGGAACTGAACCCGGGGCCTGGCAGTGAAAGCCCAGAATCCTAACCATTAGGCTAACAGGGCACTCCCTCACCCAACATTTGGAAAAGAAATAAAAAAGAGAAAGTCCCCTTAATTCCAAAGGCAGATGTTAAAGGAAATAAGGGTGCCTCCATCTAGTTAGCAGGGCACAGCCTTAAGAATACACGTTTTGAAGGTGGAAAGGTCTAAGTTCAAATCCTAGTTCTACTATGACGGCCTTACATTTTTGAAAATTAGTTACCTTAACTGTAAAATGAAGTGTCTGTTGAGAATAGAAAGGTCTGTAGAGATACAGAATAGTGCTGGGCACGCTGTACAAGCTCCAAAAATGGCAGCTATTGTGCGGCGTAACGTAAAGTTTGAGAACATGAGGCAGACTACAGGACTCAGACCCCAGCTTTATTACTCACAAGCTGTGTAACTTTAAGCAAGTGACTGACGCCCTCCACGCCTCAGTTTCCTTGTCAGTACATTGAAGATAATAAGAGCTACAGCTAAAGCTGATGTGAAGATTAAATTAGTCAAGGTATGTAGGATGCTTAGGGTAATACCTGGGAGGTAAAGGGCACTCAATACATATAGACCATTATCGTTGTTTGGTATTTTACACCCAGAGCGCAAAGTGTGAAGAGTTCTAGTTCCAAGTCTGCCTGGAGATCAAGTTGAACTCATGTCATCTGTCACTACTGCCTCTGGAGAGAGCAAGGCTTCTTCATACACTGCTTTCCCCAGCAAGAGGAGGAGAAGAGAACCATACCAGGCTGTGGGGAAAGAAACCTGGTGGAAGGAAAGGGGATCTTGGAGCAGGGAGATGGGGAGCTGAGGAATAGCTAGGAAGCCAGTGTGTTCAGTCCTCAGGGCGCCTGGGCTCAGCACTAGCTCCCACCTGCCCAACCATACCTATCCCGGAACATTCCTAACCACAGAAAACCACCAAAATAAAGCCAGGCAGGTTTGGTCTGAGGAGGAGCCTCGAAGGACACGAAGATGTCTGAGCCCCAGGCCCAGACTTTACAAAACACATCTCTCCATCCTTTAATTCACAGACTGGGTCTTAATAGTTCCTCTTCCCATTTTTTTCTGTCAAAACCTACTCTATGGGACCAGTAATAGTCAGTTACACTTTAGCCAAAGAGATTAACTATGCTGGAGATATTTGTATTTTAGACAGCACAGGTAAGTATGGATGGAAAGCTCTAAACCCTGTTAAAAGAAACAGAGGGAAGAAACACAGCTGAGCCCAGGGGGAAGCAGATACTTGTTTTGAACAGAAGAGCAAGCTTCACACAGCCCCCAGCAGACCCCAGAGGCAGTGGTCACAGTGCCGGGCTGGAGCTGCCGGTGGGCAGACAGCATGTCTCCGTGAGCCTAGCACAGTGCCTGGCTCACGTAGGGAGCTCAAGAAGTGTCTGCCCAGTTGGATCAGGAGCCAATGGGGACAGGAGGAAGAGAACCACAAGCTAGAATGTCTTACATTTCTGGAGTCTTGGACTTGTTCTTGCCATTGAAGAACTCGGGGAGAGCCCTCCGTTCGATGGCGTGAACACTGCAAGAGAAGCCAGGGAGCGATGAGAAGGCTCGAGTGGAGAGAAGGGACCCCAAAGATGAGAGATGGGACCCCAAAGAGAGGAAACGTCTGGAAGAAGGGGCAGCAAGAAGGAACGAGAGGCCTGGGTCTGAGAACTAGACCGGGAGTTCCCCTACAGCTGAACTGTACCCCAGTCTTGCTGGCTGAGCAAGAGGGAACTTATTTGGAGGCGGGAGAAGGAACAACGTGCTGACCCGGGGTCACAGGAAAAAAGGCTTCAGTGAGGAGCTGGAGCAGCAATACCTGTTGTAGTCAAACCAGGCAGCATAGCTGGGGATGATGATGTGGTGGGTCTGCTCAGTCACGTTGTCCTCATGCAGGTCTGGGTTCTTGGTCTGCTCCCCCTTGTTGCCTGTGCTGTTCTCATCCTCATCCTATGAGTATGGAGGCTGCTGGACTCTCAGCATTCTCGTTTAGCCCTTAGCAACCCCCTGCTTCTCCCCGACCCTGGGAACGTGGGCACTAAGGATGGGATGGAACTGAACAGTTATGGGCCTTGGGACTCAAAAGGCTCAGAGTTTTGAGCAACAGTGAGAATGAGTTCTAGGCTGGGAAGAGTCTGGGAAGTGGAAAGTTCTGGGTGAAAGGAACTTTATAATCACAAGGCAGAACCACAGGGAGAGGTAGGGGCCCTCTAAACTGGCTCTACCTTGCCCGTGGTCTCCATGCTTTCATCCTCTTGTTCATCTGAAAGAGAGAGACAGCAAGATAGAAGGTTGGTGCTGCCTGAGGGTCCGGAGAACAAGTGTGCTTTTGGAAAGGCCCCAGGAGGCCAGGGGCAGGGGCCGGCCTCCCACCCCCGCCTCTAGGCTCTGACCTTGCCCCAAGCGCCTCATCTTACCGAGGTCAGTCATGGTGCCTCCTTTGACTGGGGCTGACTCCGAGTCCTTCTTAGTGTTGACTGCCAGGGGAAGAGAGTCATTTTAACAGAGAGGTTCTGTCTAAATCAAGCCCTCGCCTCTCCACTGTGAACAGTTCCAGAGAGCTCACTTTCTCCCAAAGTTTGCTTCATCTGATCACAAAATGTAATAGCTTGCTCCAGTCACAATCATTCTAGAGCTTGAAACTTTTCCCCTTCCCCCATCAAAGATGCATTTTACTCACGCTTTTTCTTATAAAGAAGCATCTTCTACTTTACGAACATTCATCAACCACTCTTGCTTTAATTGCCCCTTATCTCCATCTAGAAGTCTGCAAGTTCCTCCTGGACTGACACAGAGTCTGACCAGATCATTCTGTAGAGGAGCGGCTGGATCTTAAACATTTTTGAAAGCAGAGGACATTTTCCTCCACTGAATTCATACACAGGAGCTCACCCGATAAAACACAGAGAAGGAGAGCTGCTCTGATGGAAGAAGGGGTGAAAGCTGGAACTCCTCTCTCAGTGGCCTTCCCCACCCTACTCCTGAAACTTACACTCCTGGATGTCTGTGGAATACAGACATAAAACAGTACTGCAGAGCAGTAGTCTCCAAAGTAGGGATGCAAAAGAGGGTCCACTGGAACATAGGCCGAGAATATTAGAACCTCTATTTTTTAATCTTATCCTCTACGTTTTCCTAATTTTACATAACGTGTTTTATAATGTTCCTAAAAGTAGTGGTGAACACTACATGTGTATAATTTGTGCTCAAGTGTATCTTACTGACATTGAAAGTGAAAGTGGCTCAGTCATGTCTGACTCTTTCCGACACTATGGACTGTAGTCCATGGAATTCTCTAGGCCAGAATACTGGAGTGGATAGCCTT
Source organism: Oreotragus oreotragus (assembly GCA_006410675.1). Taxonomy (NCBI): domain Eukaryota; kingdom Metazoa; phylum Chordata; class Mammalia; order Artiodactyla; family Bovidae; genus Oreotragus; species Oreotragus oreotragus. The sequence continues at coordinate 143,267 of SJYX01008231.1, read as the reverse complement.
TCCCTTCTCCAGGGGACAGGGAGGCCTCTGAGTCCTCCAGGTACGGGTCTTCGATGGGAAGCCGGAGAAAATGCAAGATGCACTCATCCTGTGTGCGGCTTCCCACGTGCTCTGACACTTTGTTCCAGTCATCTTTGTACATTTCCAGTGCCTGGTGGTGGTGGTGGAAACATAACCTCACTTACTCCAGTAGCCACCTCCCTCAAAGGTCAGCGTCCCCAACCCCGCTAAGCAGAGCTGCTTCAGAGCTCTCTGGGTTGTGATATTTATATACTCTGCCAGGCCCAAGGGGAATCTCCAAGTAGCACTTGGTAAGGACAAGGGGCTGACAAAACGGTCTCAGTCCCTGCCCGGCAGCTGGCCCCTGAGGGAGTATGTGATGGGCACTGGGAAGGAGAGAGACAGGGCGAGATCACGCCCTCCCCACGCCCAAGTGCGGCCGGGACCCTGGCCACTTCCCTTTCACAGGACTCTCCTTCCCCGGCCCCAGTTACCTCCAGGAGCAGCAGGGTCTCCTGTTCCGTCCACTCTCGAGTGGCGCTGGCCGCGGCTTTGCTCTGCAGGGGAAACACGGGTGGGTCAGCAGGAAGAGCCTGCCGCCTTGAGGAGCAAAGGAGCACCGACCCCAGGTTCCCACGGCCCGGTACCTTGGAGGGGACGTTCTTCTTCGTGTACATGTCTGTGCGCAGACCGAAATTCTGCATGTCTGTCGGTTTCTCCTTGCCTTTGTCAGGGAAGTTGAGCATTTGCTGGGAAGCAGAGTTCTGCTATTTGTGGAAGGGAAAGAGAGAGGTGACTCCGAGTGACTGCCAGGAGCCAGGGGCAGACAGAGAGAGAGGACAGACAGAAGGGGCCCCCTTCCCACAGCCAGGGACACCCCTGCGTGGACTTCCTCACTGCTGTAGCTCCTGTGCTCTCACGGCTCTTCTTCCCGGGCAGGGGCCCCCCAATAAAGGGGCAAAGAAGCAGCCCAGCGGGGTCTACACCCCACCTACCAGCTCTGGCTTGCCCTTAGCCGTCTCTGGCACCAGGTCATCCAGCTCTTTGCCCTTTCGCCCAGCCTTGGTATCAGCATCAACCTGGCGGCCCTGGGGGACAGAGCTTGGTGTCATGGAGGCTGGGCACAAAATGACCAGGCTGAGGCCCTGGAGGCCTCAAGATCAAATGCTGGGCAGCCCGAAGCTCGGGGGGCACTCATGCCACAGTTCCGTATTCCCTGAATGATTAATTAGATCTGGAATTGGCATGATATCCATTTGTATTCACATGTATCTTTATGGGTTCTCTTAGGAGCTGGACAAGTAGGTTCTAATCCTACATGTCTGACCCTGGGCAAGCCACATAACAATTTTTGTAATGTATGAAATGGAAATGGAAAAAAATGGAAGTGATAAAAATTATGAAGCAAAAATGAAAAAATGGTGGAAACGTGACAAGGTTAAAAAATTTCATGCAACTGAATTGTAGGCCATTTTTCTCTATCTGCTCCATCCCCTACATTAGCCTGTCTGCTCCCCGAGGACAACAAACATCTCTTCTCCCTCAGCAAGTCCTTGCAGTCTTAGGTACAAAGGCTGAGAGAGGGTGCTAAATACATGGGACTGATTCCTGTGGCCCTCTGCATCCCACGGAAAAGGAAGAAGCCTCAAACACTCCTGAAACATTACCCTAAAAAACCAGAAAAAGAAAGGTCCAAAGAAGCCCGTTTGCCCAGTTCCACCCCGTCCCCGCAGCCCCTCACTCTACCTGCGGGGTCTTGGGCTGCAGCGGCACCAGCCCGGATGGTGTGTCTGCCAAGACGTGGAAGTGAGAGGTGGGCGGAGGCCCCATGGGAGTTGGTCGACTCTCGGCATCCACCTGGTAGTTAATGAGACCCCACTGTTCTAGGAAGGCATGGACCCTGTGAGGAGAGAGGCAGAGACTGGGTCACACACAAGGAGAGGGCAGGGGGCACCCTCTTCTCTGCTTCTTCTACTCCCTGGGAAACACAGCCTCCTCCCAGCTCCTACACACCAGAGACAGCCAAGTCTCCATGTGCACCAGGGCCTCTCTCCATATCCACCCATCAGCTAACCACTGCTTCCCGCATCTCTCACCAGACAGGCTCCTTCACCACAGATGTGCTCCTTCTTCCTCCCGCCACACTGCAGAGAGCGCCCTGCCAGCCCCTAAGTCACCCTGACCCGAGCCTGAACTTGGCCTTTCTCTAGCGGTTTCTTTCCTGCTCATCCTCTATGCTCCTTGCCAGCAGCCTCTCTACTTCGGCCAAGAGGCATCTGTGAGCATCGCCCTTGAGCATCTGCCGCCCCTCAGCTGCAGACCCACCTCATGATGGCACAGACGTCACCCGCCAGGTTCCTGCGACAGGCAGTGGACGTGAGATACTCCTGGGGGTTCAGCCGGTAAGTATCAATCATGAAGTTCCGATAGGCCAGGTAGCTTAGAAGACAGAGATGTGAACGGTGAGAGGGCTGAGGGGTAGGAAAAATTGCTAAGAGAAGAACGACCTTCATGTGTGACAGAGAAGAATGCCTCATCCAACTCAATACACACTGCGGGTCTCCTGTGTGCTAGACATGAGGGGCTCAGACCCTCGATGGGATTTTTCGTTAAATGAGTTACCTCCTTGGCTGTGTGTGCTTGGGGATGTTTCATCCAACTTTTTTTTTTTTGGCCATTCCACATGGCTTGCAGGATCTGACCAGGAACTGAACCCGGGGCCTGGCAGTGAAAGCCCAGAATCCTAACCATTAGGCTAACAGGGCACTCCCTCACCCAACATTTGGAAAAGAAATAAAAAAGAGAAAGTCCCCTTAATTCCAAAGGCAGATGTTAAAGGAAATAAGGGTGCCTCCATCTAGTTAGCAGGGCACAGCCTTAAGAATACACGTTTTGAAGGTGGAAAGGTCTAAGTTCAAATCCTAGTTCTACTATGACGGCCTTACATTTTTGAAAATTAGTTACCTTAACTGTAAAATGAAGTGTCTGTTGAGAATAGAAAGGTCTGTAGAGATACAGAATAGTGCTGGGCACGCTGTACAAGCTCCAAAAATGGCAGCTATTGTGCGGCGTAACGTAAAGTTTGAGAACATGAGGCAGACTACAGGACTCAGACCCCAGCTTTATTACTCACAAGCTGTGTAACTTTAAGCAAGTGACTGACGCCCTCCACGCCTCAGTTTCCTTGTCAGTACATTGAAGATAATAAGAGCTACAGCTAAAGCTGATGTGAAGATTAAATTAGTCAAGGTATGTAGGATGCTTAGGGTAATACCTGGGAGGTAAAGGGCACTCAATACATATAGACCATTATCGTTGTTTGGTATTTTACACCCAGAGCGCAAAGTGTGAAGAGTTCTAGTTCCAAGTCTGCCTGGAGATCAAGTTGAACTCATGTCATCTGTCACTACTGCCTCTGGAGAGAGCAAGGCTTCTTCATACACTGCTTTCCCCAGCAAGAGGAGGAGAAGAGAACCATACCAGGCTGTGGGGAAAGAAACCTGGTGGAAGGAAAGGGGATCTTGGAGCAGGGAGATGGGGAGCTGAGGAATAGCTAGGAAGCCAGTGTGTTCAGTCCTCAGGGCGCCTGGGCTCAGCACTAGCTCCCACCTGCCCAACCATACCTATCCCGGAACATTCCTAACCACAGAAAACCACCAAAATAAAGCCAGGCAGGTTTGGTCTGAGGAGGAGCCTCGAAGGACACGAAGATGTCTGAGCCCCAGGCCCAGACTTTACAAAACACATCTCTCCATCCTTTAATTCACAGACTGGGTCTTAATAGTTCCTCTTCCCATTTTTTTCTGTCAAAACCTACTCTATGGGACCAGTAATAGTCAGTTACACTTTAGCCAAAGAGATTAACTATGCTGGAGATATTTGTATTTTAGACAGCACAGGTAAGTATGGATGGAAAGCTCTAAACCCTGTTAAAAGAAACAGAGGGAAGAAACACAGCTGAGCCCAGGGGGAAGCAGATACTTGTTTTGAACAGAAGAGCAAGCTTCACACAGCCCCCAGCAGACCCCAGAGGCAGTGGTCACAGTGCCGGGCTGGAGCTGCCGGTGGGCAGACAGCATGTCTCCGTGAGCCTAGCACAGTGCCTGGCTCACGTAGGGAGCTCAAGAAGTGTCTGCCCAGTTGGATCAGGAGCCAATGGGGACAGGAGGAAGAGAACCACAAGCTAGAATGTCTTACATTTCTGGAGTCTTGGACTTGTTCTTGCCATTGAAGAACTCGGGGAGAGCCCTCCGTTCGATGGCGTGAACACTGCAAGAGAAGCCAGGGAGCGATGAGAAGGCTCGAGTGGAGAGAAGGGACCCCAAAGATGAGAGATGGGACCCCAAAGAGAGGAAACGTCTGGAAGAAGGGGCAGCAAGAAGGAACGAGAGGCCTGGGTCTGAGAACTAGACCGGGAGTTCCCCTACAGCTGAACTGTACCCCAGTCTTGCTGGCTGAGCAAGAGGGAACTTATTTGGAGGCGGGAGAAGGAACAACGTGCTGACCCGGGGTCACAGGAAAAAAGGCTTCAGTGAGGAGCTGGAGCAGCAATACCTGTTGTAGTCAAACCAGGCAGCATAGCTGGGGATGATGATGTGGTGGGTCTGCTCAGTCACGTTGTCCTCATGCAGGTCTGGGTTCTTGGTCTGCTCCCCCTTGTTGCCTGTGCTGTTCTCATCCTCATCCTATGAGTATGGAGGCTGCTGGACTCTCAGCATTCTCGTTTAGCCCTTAGCAACCCCCTGCTTCTCCCCGACCCTGGGAACGTGGGCACTAAGGATGGGATGGAACTGAACAGTTATGGGCCTTGGGACTCAAAAGGCTCAGAGTTTTGAGCAACAGTGAGAATGAGTTCTAGGCTGGGAAGAGTCTGGGAAGTGGAAAGTTCTGGGTGAAAGGAACTTTATAATCACAAGGCAGAACCACAGGGAGAGGTAGGGGCCCTCTAAACTGGCTCTACCTTGCCCGTGGTCTCCATGCTTTCATCCTCTTGTTCATCTGAAAGAGAGAGACAGCAAGATAGAAGGTTGGTGCTGCCTGAGGGTCCGGAGAACAAGTGTGCTTTTGGAAAGGCCCCAGGAGGCCAGGGGCAGGGGCCGGCCTCCCACCCCCGCCTCTAGGCTCTGACCTTGCCCCAAGCGCCTCATCTTACCGAGGTCAGTCATGGTGCCTCCTTTGACTGGGGCTGACTCCGAGTCCTTCTTAGTGTTGACTGCCAGGGGAAGAGAGTCATTTTAACAGAGAGGTTCTGTCTAAATCAAGCCCTCGCCTCTCCACTGTGAACAGTTCCAGAGAGCTCACTTTCTCCCAAAGTTTGCTTCATCTGATCACAAAATGTAATAGCTTGCTCCAGTCACAATCATTCTAGAGCTTGAAACTTTTCCCCTTCCCCCATCAAAGATGCATTTTACTCACGCTTTTTCTTATAAAGAAGCATCTTCTACTTTACGAACATTCATCAACCACTCTTGCTTTAATTGCCCCTTATCTCCATCTAGAAGTCTGCAAGTTCCTCCTGGACTGACACAGAGTCTGACCAGATCATTCTGTAGAGGAGCGGCTGGATCTTAAACATTTTTGAAAGCAGAGGACATTTTCCTCCACTGAATTCATACACAGGAGCTCACCCGATAAAACACAGAGAAGGAGAGCTGCTCTGATGGAAGAAGGGGTGAAAGCTGGAACTCCTCTCTCAGTGGCCTTCCCCACCCTACTCCTGAAACTTACACTCCTGGATGTCTGTGGAATACAGACATAAAACAGTACTGCAGAGCAGTAGTCTCCAAAGTAGGGATGCAAAAGAGGGTCCACTGGAACATAGGCCGAGAATATTAGAACCTCTATTTTTTAATCTTATCCTCTACGTTTTCCTAATTTTACATAACGTGTTTTATAATGTTCCTAAAAGTAGTGGTGAACACTACATGTGTATAATTTGTGCTCAAGTGTATCTTACTGACATTGAAAGTGAAAGTGGCTCAGTCATGTCTGACTCTTTCCGACACTATGGACTGTAGTCCATGGAATTCTCTAGGCCAGAATACTGGAGTGGATAGCCTTTCCCTTCTCCAGGGGAACGTTCTCAACCCAGGGACTGAACCCAGGTCTCTTGCATTGCAGGTGGATTCTTTACCAGCTGAACCACAGGGAAGCCCCAAAATACTGGAGAGGGTAGCCTATCCCTTCTCCAGTGGATTTTCCCAACCCAGGAATCAAACCAGGGTCTCCTGCATAGCAGGTGGATTCTTTACCAACTGAGCTATCTGGTGTGTAATAAAAGAAGTTTGGAGACAGCATGGTCCATGACCCAGATATGGAAATGAAGTTAGAGGACTGTCTGTGGTGTTGACTATGGTTTCAATAACCAGCTAAGTTGAAGGGTAAGAGTCTTTATACCTGGAGCTGGGCCTGGCCCATACCTGTCTTGGGCAATGTCACCTCTTCCACATTGGGGACTGGTGAGGGCTCATCCATGTCCTTTGTCAGGTCTTCTTGTTCCTCCTCTCTGTGGCCTCGCTTTGACTTGGTGTAAGGTGTTGAAGGACTGCAAAGGAAAGAGAGTGAAAGTGAATCCAGGCATCCTTGGACAAGGACTCCCTGGAAGGTGAGTTCAATGGAAAGAAAGGAAGCAAGAAAAACTCCCAAAGGGACTGAGAGGTACAATGCGATAAACACAATTAACACTGCTGTGTGGTGCACACGAAAAGTTGTTAGGAGAGTAAATCCTGGGCTTCCCTGGTGGTCTGGTGGTTAAGAATCCACCTGCTAAGGCAGGAGACACGGGTTTAATCCTTGGGCTGGGAAGATCCCACATGACATGGAGCAACTAAACTCCTGCAACACAACTACTAAGCCTGTGCTCTAGAGCCTGGGAGCCTCAAGTACTGGAGCCTCTGTGCTCTAGAGTCCGTGCTCCGCAACAAGAGAAGCCACCTCAATGAGAAGCGTGCTCATCACAATTGAGAGTAGCTCCTGCTTGTCGCAACTAGAGAAAAGCCCATGTAACAATGAAGACCCAACACAGCCAAAAAACAAACAAACAAAAAAAAAAAAAAGAGTAAATCCTGAGAGTTCTCAGAACAAGGAAAAAAAATTTTTTTACTTATTTTTCTATTTCTTTGATTATCTACATGAGACAAAAGATGTTTACCAAATGTACTTTGATAATCACTTCACAATGTATGTAAACCAAATCATGATGTATTCCTTAAACTTCTACAGGGCTGTATGTCAGCTACATTGCAATAAAACTACAAGGAAGGGACTTCCCTGGTGGTCCAAGGGTTAAGAATCCACCTTCCAATGCAGGGAAGTGGGCTTGATCCCTGCTCCAGGAACTAAGATCCCACATGCGTCAGTGCAACTAAGCCCACGCCACAGCTACTAAGCCTGAATGCCCTAGAGCTCGCGTGCCATAACTAGAGAGCCCATGAGCTGCAAGGAAGATCTCGAGCAACCTTGAGCACCGCAACCAAGACTAGATGCAGCCAAAAATTAATTAATTAAAAAAAATAACTGCAAGGAAGAAAAAAGGGAGAGAAAACCCTGACGGCAGAAGAAACCGATCACTACAAAGTAAGTGGAAGAGGCAAAGACATTTCATCTGCAGATTAAGCTCTCTTTGAGTTTACTAGTGACCAGGACTGAAAGTAGACACTGGATAGCTAAAGATCTCCTCTTCCCTTGTGGGCCGGCGCCTGGTAGTTACAGGAGGGGATTAGTCCTTCTTTCCTTAACCAGGGAGTGAACACAGCAGTGAAGGCAGGGGCCGGTTAGGGGCTGGCCTACCCTTTCTTAGCATTCTTCTTCTTGGCTTCTGGGGTCGGTGAAGGTGAGGGGGAGCGCTTCCTCTTCTTATAGTTCCCCCCCTTCTTGTCCCGTCGGTCCGAATCTGGGCTGTTCACCTGCAGGTTGAAGAATTGGGGCAGATGTCAGCCAACAATCTCCAGCGAAGATTGTTCTGAGACTTGTGCTAAGGGCTCAGGAGAAGAGAGAAAGAGCTTTCACCTCATCTGTCAGCGTCTTGGCTGAAATCTTCTTTCGGCGGGAGACAGGGTTTTTGTCATCACTCACTTCGTAGTCTTCCTCGTTCATCCATTCATTGAAGGTGTCTGTGTCCAGGATCCATTTCGCGTGAACCTGAGGTACAAAGGCAGAGTGTCTGGGGAGGGGCCTGGAAGCCCTCGGTTCTGTCTGGGGACCCTTAACAGAGGAACCCAAGGGCCCAGGAGCCTCTCTGTTCACCTCCAAGAGCGGTCTGGCCCTGGCATTCTTCTTGGGGGTGGGAGGGCAGACAAGGAAAGCTCACCTTCCTAGGCTTCTCAGGAGTCGGAGCGTCTTCCACAGACGCTTCAATTTCACTGGCTGGGATCCACGTGTCGTAACTGCCATGGGAAATTGAGCGTGAAGCACAATCAATGGGACAGAGTTGTGGGAAAATAAAGGGCAAACCTTTTACTTTCCCCATTTACAAAAAGTATCAGGTTGTTGGGTTACTTTTTGTACGGTTTGTTGAGTATGATTATTTTTTCCAGTTAATACTGGGATTCTTTTCACTATACAATAATAAAAATGATTACAAAACATTTCAAAAATGGAATCATCCTAACACAAGCACTGTGACATTCAGCATATATGTGTTCTCCAGTAACTTTTTTCTACGATATTTTTTACTATTATTATTATTTTGTTTTTACATAATGGCAATGAGTACATGTCATTTTACCTCCTACTTTTTGCAATACTTACCTATAAATTATGTATGCTATCTCTATCACTTTAAATACTGTAAAATAGCCCATTGACTAGATACATAAATTTGCTGAAACATTTCCCCACTGTTAGATATTTAGATTATTTCTAATGTTTACTTACCAAAACTCATACTAGGATAACCATCTCACACACAAAGCCCCAATGCTTTTAGCCTAAGCTTTGTCCAGTAAGCCCAAACTTCCCACAGGACACACAAGAGGGTTCACATAATGGGTGGGAGAACAAATTAACAGAGCGAAAAGCAAACCTCGAAGAGTGCCTTCTTGCTTTACTAGATGTTCTAGGGCTTTTCCGTCTGGCTCCTGTACTTACACCTGTCCCCAGATCCCATCCTCACCTGTCAGGATAGTAGCCCCAGTGCAGAAGAACCTGCTTATCTCTCTTCATGACTGGCCGTACCCATTCCTCTGGGGACAGAGACAGAGCAGGGTGAGACATGAGCTAAAACGGTACATATACCAAAGAACTCGGTACACGACACCTGCTGCAGCAGGGGACTCGGGAATACGAACACAGGTGGTTCTAAGGAGGGAGGAGCCCAGGCACTGCACAGCTATTGAGTGGTCCTCCATCTCCCAGTCCAAGCCAGCCACTGCAGCGACCAAGAAACCCAGGTCTCACCTTCCTCCAGGTTCCCTGGAACGGGATACACAACGTGGGAGGCACTGTTCTTATCCTCAGTGACTGTTCCCTGGATGACATAGAGAGAAGCAGGTAAGTGTGGTCCTCTTTGAATTAGTCATGAATGTAAATAATCCAAAGTAAGATTTAACTACAGATCTGCCTTCATAATCATATGGTATCAGAATGGTATGAAAGTTGGTTTGCATTCTCTAAAATACACATCAGCTGAGTGGCAGAGAGAAACAGCTGGGACTTTGCAAATAATGGAGAAAAAGAATTTTAAATTGCTACAGATAAATCTCTGAACACATATCTGTTACACATGGGAAATGAACAGTCAAGTTTATGTCCTTGTATGTCCCAATGACAGCTGTTGTTATTACAGAGTTCCAGAGAGCAAAGATCTCATTTATCTAAAATCAGGCAATCTCGAGCTCAGTGGAAATAGATGCTTTTCCCCTCAGGCCTATGCAGTCTCTAGGAATAGTGATCTAAGTCTGCCAAGAATGGGAATGGGAGAAACAGAGAAACAGAGACAGAGGCTTAAAGCTTTAATTCTAATATTCTTCCAAATAGGTAGGGCTACCGTGGGGCTGCTTCTTGTATGCAAAACATCAGAAAAAGAGTCATGGAATTTCTAAAACCTCTCCTGACCCACCCACTCACCTGATGTCTCTTGATAATGTCTTTTAATTTCCCTAGCAGTTTGGGTTCAATTTCTGGGCACAGAAAAATGTTAGGTCGAGACAGGCAATTATTCTATGGGAAGAAGAAATAAGTGGGATGAGATTATAGGGAAGGGGTGTTTTGGATTCTCATCCAGGGAAGAGAGATAAGTTGGCGAGTTCTTGACTATTACCTGCACCAAGGACTTCTCAATGGTCATGAACATTTCCACATTGCGGTCCATGCGTGATGGATTCTGGAAATCGTAACGCCGCCTTGTAAAGAAGCAATAATCTAGTGAGTGGTATAGCTCAAGTCTGGGGATGAGGTTAGCATATGTGATTATTTTAACATGAGAGATTAGGAGGCAATTTTGCCCTCAGCTGTGCCAAAATCACCTGGGATCTGGGGTCACTGATCTCAGCTCCACAAATTACTTTGTACTTAGTCCGAAAGGACAAAGAAAGGCTTGAGATGTCAACCTAAGAATCCCTTTTCCTCTACAATACACACACTGACACACCTATACATATTCACTCATTCTTAGAGACTCTTGGCTCTGACTCCCAGCCACTTTTCTGACCTAGCAGGTCAGGTCTGCTGATCTAGCAAAGTAAAAGACTTGCAAGAATGTCTACTCTCTCCCACCCCACAAAGGCCCCAGGGAATCATAAAAGGGGGATTCCCTTTAAACTAAATGTAAGAAGTACAGAAAGAAGAGAAGGCATCTCACCATCCCTGGTCACTCTTGAATTTGTAGGCAGCTGCAAGTATGTGGCACAGGGAGCCTCCTGCTTTGAAATCTAGGAAACATTTGATCTACAAAATTGAGACAGGTAAGAAGTATATTAGAATTTTTACATCCTAAATTCTCTTATGATTTAACAATCCTTTCACAAAATCTTATGCTGAACTGATCTCCCTCTCAAAGCTGGAACTCTTTAACCCCTGTGCCATTCTATCTTGTAGCCTAGAAAAGGGGAGAGAAAGAAACCAATATTCAAAAAGCCCCACCATGTCCCTTGCTGGATTCCCTTTACTGGGTTACCTTGTTAATCATTACAGGTTATACCTACAAGATAAGTATATTAATCCCATCGAGAGATAAAGGAACCAAGACTCAAAAGGCATAAATGGCTTGTCCAAGATGACAGAGACACCAAGTGGCAGAGCCAGGATTTGAACACAAGAGTGTGCAAATCCAAATCTCACATGTTTTCACCATGCCATGAGTTTCATGACTGAGTTTCAATACTCTGAGATAACCTGTTGCATCAACTATTACTAGGACCAAGGGGATGGTAAACTGGGGGCTCTGCCAAGCCAGTAACACCCCAACCAGGGAGACGGATGGCAGGAAGTCACCCAAACCTCAAAAACTAGAAGATTTACAAAAATACAAAAGACAACTCCTTCTCAGATGTGCCCCCTTGCTTTTTGCACTCACCGGCAGTTTAGTGAGCGGTGCATTGCTGACATGTTTGCCAAAAACTTCTTCCTGAAATTGTAGCAACTGTACAACCAGGCTAGACAGGGACTTGTTGGTGGGTGGTTCGGCTTGTATATACTGGGTAAACAGGGAAAAGGAGAGAAAAACAGACCCCATATCAATTTTCCACCGTCTCCCTTATTTCTTCCTCAGGAGTTCTGGAACCATCTGGGATAGAAATAGTGTCTTCTTCCCCCACAGGCCTAATCTCTTAGAAAGAAAATGGCAGAAGGAAGGCCTGAGATGCCCCTCACCAAGAAGATGACATTCAGCTGCCTACTGCCAGTCTTGGGTGCTGGCAATATAGGCAGCTTCCTACTCTCCCTCAACTACACCCTAAAAATGGAGCTGCAGGATCTCGATCTTTAGCCAATGGCACCTAGAGTTGTAAAATTGTGAAGATTCATAGGGATCAGGCCACAAAAGCAACATCTGGAATGCTCTAAGGGAGATAGCAGTCTGCTTCTTTGAGTAATAGTGTGGAAGGTCAAGATTCCCCCTATAATATAGCCTGATAAGAAAGGTGCAAAGAAGCAATACAGGGCACATGTCTTCACATGCCCTCCTAGAAGGGAAAAAAGACAGTTACTACCCAGCCAGGTGGGAAATAGCAAGCCAGTATCTACCCTTCTTGAGGAGACTGTACTGGACACAGGCAAGCCTGGGCCTTCTTAAATATTTCCATATTATGTGACCTAGCACCTTAGCCTTCAGTTCTCGTGTAAAACTGTGCAAAGAGGCTGACTTTATCTTTTGATCTCCTTTTCCTCAACCCCGACCATAGAAAAAAGTGCACCTTTTGGTGGGAGGTGTAAAGAGATCCTTGAAAGAAAAGGTAAATGACAAAGAGCTAAAAGCTTGACAGCTGAACTAGGTCACAGGCTGTCAATTCCCCCAGGGCCAGACACTAAGCCCCTAGACTGATCTCCTTTCCAAAAGGTCAAAGGTAGAAGCCTGGGAGCCAGAGCCTCACACTGGTGTAGAGACAAGCCACAGATCCAGCAGCTGTTGGTCAAGCTCTGACACCAAGAGAGACCTCGGAGAACAGAGCCAGACTCATAACCAGGATCAGAGGGGCGTTCTCCACCGGCTCATCACACTTCTGACAGGTTGCAGAGCTGAGCAGGAAGAACTGGGGAGCTGAAGGAAAGTCTGAGAACCTCTTATTGGGGGCAGTGAGAAGGAGGACACGCAGACCCTCTCCAGAGAAAAGCCTTATGCAGAGATGTTCCTTTCAACCGGGCCTAAAGACAAAGACATCACCAGGAAGAGGTCTAGTGTAAACGACAGGTCAGGCTTGAACCCTTTGTTCATTACCTTGTATCTTGTAACCGGATGGGGGGACTCCAGACACAAACTGCATCCTAGTCTCTGAACCCCAAACCCAAGGCAACGCAAGGCCAGGTGATGGGGTGATTTCATTGTGAAGTTGAGCAATGGTTTTAAAAGGGGTAGCTGCCCAGGAACTCCTATACCCTGACTCCCAAAGAGGTTCTGTTACCCCTTGTACGGAGATGAGGGCGGGCGGTAGACAGGTGATCCCGGGGTGGGGGCCTTTTTCAGGCTGGTGAACAGTCGAGGGCCTGCTCTGGGGCTGTTTATCCTCCGGCTTCCATCATCTTTCTCTGAACATACACAAAGCACCAGCGAGGCCTCAGCCCTGCTGGTACCTGGCTCCGTGGGGAGCTCTGGCGGGCACCGTGGCGGGCACGCTCGGGTCGGGGTGGGGGGGGGCACTCGGCACCCGTCCACCCCCGACCGTCCCTCCCGGAAAAGCCCGGAAGGCGATGGTTTATGGAGGGTGGGCAGCTGACACCGGGACCCGCCGGACGAGTGGAGAAAAACAAGGGGCAGAGGGCGCAGCAGTGGGGGCGGGGGCTGGAACCAGAGGCAGAGGGTGGCGGGGTGTTAAAAAAGGCTGGGGGAGGGGCGCGGGGCGGCGGAGGGCGCGCTGGGGCCGCTCCGGGCGCCGCGGGGGAGGGGCCGCGGGCCGCGGGAGGGTGGGCAGGAGCTGGGGGTGGGGGGAGCCGCGGGCCTCGGTCCCTTTGTCCCGCCCCCGGCCCCCGCGCGGCCCTGCCCGCGTACC
>SJYX01008231.1:84483-129479 GCA_006410675.1 Oreotragus oreotragus | reverse complement strand
GGGGGCGGGGGCTGGAACCAGAGGCAGAGGGTGGCGGGGTGTTAAAAAAGGCTGGGGGAGGGGCGCGGGGCGGCGGAGGGCGCGCTGGGGCCGCTCCGGGCGCCGCGGGGGAGGGGCCGCGGGCCGCGGGAGGGTGGGCAGGAGCTGGGGGTGGGGGGAGCCGCGGGCCTCGGTCCCTTTGTCCCGCCCCCGGCCCCCGCGCGGCCCTGCCCGCGTACCTTCTTGTAGTTCTTGCCCAGCCACAGCCGCACGTTGTCGAACTGGGTCACGGTGTCCGCGGCCTCGTAGTACTTCACGTTGGGGCCGCCGTCCTTCTTCCGCACCGCCATCTTCTCGGGCTCGGGCTCGGGCCCCGCCGCCGCCCGCCCCGCTCAGCTCAGCTCCCGCCTCCTCCGCCTCCTCCTCCGCCCGCCTCCCGCCGCCTCCCGCCGCCGCGGCCGCCGCCTCCCGCCGCCTAGGCCGGCCCCGGCCCGCGCAGCGCCCCCTGCCGGTCGGCCGGACGCGGTGGCGGCGGAGCGCCTGGCGCGGGGCGGACCCTGGCGGCCTCCCTGGCGGCGGCGGCGGCGGCCGCGGCCGGAGCTCTGGGGAGGAAACTGCTTCCTGGAGGGGGCGCACACTCCCCTGAGATCGCCCTTTACCTGACCTGAAGTCCTTTCTTGCCTCTCGGCCGGGGGAGTGGGGTACCTCTCTATCCTACCCCAGGAGGATGCCGGTCGCCTGAGGAGCCCCCAGCCCAGACCTCAGTGGTCCTCACCTTGCACATTTCTTAACCCCACAAAGCCCCTAATCCCGAGGAGCCCTGGACCCGTTTCCGCAAGAAGTTTCTTCCTTTCATCCATCCCCAGGAGTGCCCCGTTTAAACTCCTGAGCCTCCCTCGCCCCTAACGCCTTGTCCCAGGTCTCACTCCGTAACCCGAGGAGTCCCCTAGCCGCCACCCCGGGGACCCAGCCCCTCCTCTCCAACTGCTTTCCTCTGCAGGCCTCGCCAATGCCTCCTAAACAGGTTTGCGCTCCTTGAGACCCTCATCTTCGTGGGGCGGGAGACCCTTCCTCCTTGGGTCACCCGATCCACCCGACTCTCTTCCTTTGAGCGGCGTGAAGGCAGAGGTAAGGAGCGGAATGTGAGGAGGTCACAGGCTGTGAGTTTGGGCTTGGCCCAGCTTCCCGTTGCCACCACTCGCTCCGGGTCGTTGTACAGACCCTTTCTGTAAGTGCTCGGTAAAGAGCGGTCTTGGAAGTCACGGTGGCCGAGTGGTTAAGGCGTTGGACTCGAAATCCAATGGGGTTTCCCCGCACAGGTTCGAATCCTGTTCGTGACGGCCGCTTTTTTCCCCCTTCAGGGTGTTTGTGAAGGAAACTTCTTGACTTCCACGTGTGTTTAGTGCCCTTCCCTTTCTGTATCGGAAACAGAAGCCAGAAGGTCTCACCCCTGGATTTGGGGGAAGAAGGGGGCTGAGGGTGACCACAAGAGTGGTTTAATGATGTACAACTGTATTGGCTGCTAGGATACAGAGCACTTAGAGAATTCTGTAACTTCAGGTTTGCAAGCAGTTTCGACATACCTTGCTTCATTCTTTCGGGAGTGCGTAGCAAAAGATTTGGTTCAAGAAGGGTTAAGTTTTGTTCCGGAATGTGAATGCTAGTTGTGCTTTTAATAGTAAAAACTGGAGTTTCCAGATAAAGAGGGTACCTCTGAATTTAACGACCAGACGTCACATCTTGCAGGTCTCTGTACCGTGAAGATCTTAGAAACAAGGCGTTCTCTCGCTGGGATTTCCCTGAGGTGCTACGTCTCAGGGATCACAGAGCTTGTGGGGAATGATCTATTGAAACACCAACACTGCCAGTCTGGCTGGAGCCAGAGTGTGCGAAGATAACTCACTTTTTATCGTGTGCTTGTTATGTGCCAGGTAGTGTTCTAAATTCTCTGTGTTCCAGGTTCCTAGCCAGGGAATTAATTGATCCTTCTCCAGCCCTCCTGTACTCACCTCACCCAGTTCTTCCTCTTCCCAGTTTCCCACTGTGGGGAATATCTAGGATTCTTGTTGAGGGTGTTCTCTTTGTATTTGATTTCTTGCACAGCCACATCCCCAAGAAGATTCCCCAGAGGGCAGGGATTCAAAGGTAATTCATAGAGTTTTTTACACATTTCTTTTCCGAGTTTCCCACCTTTCTATCATTCTCATGCTGTCTCATGAGATTTGCAAGCAGAGTTTTATATGCAAACTCTGCTTGCATATGAGACATCTCATATCTCTCTCATGCTGCTCTTTCCACTTAGGCTGTTTTTACCTTGCCACTGCCTCCCGCCACCATACCACTATCCCCCCATACTTTCCATCCTGTGTGTCTCTTTACCTGCTCTTTGAGGTTCTTGATTACACCAGCTAGAACCTATCAGGCTACCACTACCATCTGCTAGGTTGAATGGCCATCTCCTTTTATGTGCTTCTGCAAAATTTAATTAAGATAAAATAAGTTATATTTATTCTACTTCCTAAATAGTCTCAATTGTGTCTACTTTTCTCAGAACTGAGTGCAGGCTGGACCCCCACCCCTTGCTGGAGCCTTCCTGTGAGGACTGCATGCGCTGGTGTATGTAATGCATCTACATTGTGATCTATCCACAGATATTATCTAAAGCATCCATACTGTGGCCAGGGACCTTAAACCCTATCATGGTTCCTTTTCTCCTCACTCTTTCATATTCACTACATTTCATCCACTGGTATTCTTTTAGTTCCTGGTATAATATTTGTCTGTGTTCATACTGTTCTCTGCCTGAAATCATCTCTCATCCTTTCTTCTCAGTTTCCATTAAACATGGGAAGTCTTCCCTAACCACTCGTCACTCACATATCCTATTCCCTTATCTTACTATGTGAAATCTTTCTTCCCTTGTAGAATATACACTCTTGGCAAATTTAAGCCACTCCAAAAAAAATCTTTTTGAGTACGTGGATTTTTTTTTAAACATGTGTACATATTTTAATCTTCACTCAGACTGGACTGCGGGAGAGCTTCTTGAGAGTTAGGACTGTGTTTTATTGTTTTTTGCACCTCCTCTTTTAGGCCTTAGACATAGATGTGATTTTAAAAAAATGTACTGAATGAATATAATCTAATAGGTTCTATACTTACCAAATCCTGGTTTTGCGCATGCTCTCAAATTTAATTATCTGAAGAGCCAAGATCAAAATTGACCAGCAGAGGGCAGCAGACAACTATGTTGTGAGGAGAAGGAGGCCTCATGGTTTACAAAATGGAGGATCTGGATCCAGAATAAGCTGGTTGAGATTGGTACTTGCGATACTACTTTTCATTCTCAAATGCTTTCCTTGTAGTGTTGGAGGTGAGAGGCCAAGACTTTGAACTGTGATGCACAAGAGAGAATTTCAAAATTTTACCATCCCCATTGCCCATCACAATTTCTTCACCCTTCCACCCCAACAAATCTTATCTTTCTGTCCTGTTTTGTGTTTCATAATCAAGCCCCCTTTCTCACTATTCTTACATATTCATTATATTCTACCCACTGGCATTCTTTAGTTTCTGATTCAATATTTGGCCTTGCTCTTCTGCCCTGAAGTTACCTTCTGCACCTAGGCTTGCAAGCCCCACTCATTTCAACCTCCTAAAGAATAGCCTTTCATAGCAGATTAAACTCTACTCATTCAATCCTTCATTACTTCCGGACAAACAAAACAATGCCTTCACTTAACACTTCCAAATCACCATGTTGTTTCCTACTACATGTTGTTTTAAATCTAGACCTTCTGCCTTTAGCTCCATGCTATCTTTAATACCCTGTGGTAGAAAGCTTTGCTATGTTTGAAGCCATTGATTTCTTACTGGGCTTGAGAGACCGTGTACATTCTTGCTTTTCTCTTAGAACACTATTTCTCCATCTCATTTATTTTCGTCCTTCTTCTGTGAAGTTCTACGAAAGCTTTGCTCTTCTCCTCCTCCCAAGCCAGAAACCCCAAAGCACTATTCCAAGCATGAACTTGCAGCCACACCATGGTCCTGTATCTCAAGCTGCCTTGTTGTTTAGTCGCTAAGTTATGTCTGACTCTTTTGCAACCCTAAGGACTGTAGCCTGCCAGGCTCCTCTGTCCATGGGATTTCCCAGGCAAGAGTACTGGAGTGGGTTGCCATTTCCTTCTCTAGGGGGTCTTCTCAACCTGGGGTTGGAACCTGCATCTCCTGCTTGACAGGCAGATTCTTTACTGCTGAGTCACCAGGGAAGCCCCATATCTCTAGCTGCTTATATGTCTGCATNCAGGCTCCTCTGTCCATGGGATTTCCCAGGCAAGAGTACTGGAGTGGGTTGCCATTTCCTTCTCTAGGGGGTCTTCTCAACCTGGGGTTGGAACCTGCATCTCCTGCTTGACAGGCAGATTCTTTACTGCTGAGTCACCAGGGAAGCCCCATATCTCTAGCTGCTTATATGTCTGCATAGCTGACCTAATGTCACCTAAAACACAAAACTTTTTCCTTCCCTGAATCACATTTTCAGCTTTATTTTGTTAATACTATTCTCCCAAGTCTACCTAGTTTCCAGCCTTAAGAATTATCAGACATTTTTTTTTCTGCCATATCCATCATTCATCAACCATGCTTCCTCCATCATACCATCCATTTCACGCTTTGTTACAGTGGCCTTCCAGGTACCCCAGTTTCGCCACACTTAAAAATCTCTGAAACACTGCTTTCATCATATTAATCTCATCTAGGAATTTCAGTGTCCCATCTGTTCAAACACATTCTCCTAGTATCAATATACCCTGCCTAAATCATCCGTTGTTTTTAATCCTTGTATCTTTGCAGTAAGATGGCCCCAATCTAAATGGGCTGGACATCTAAGTCACAGCCTCATTCCTTCTTTCTCTCGTGAAGTTCCTTCTGTCTCCTCACCTTAAAACCAATGACTAGCTAATTCTACCTTATACTGATTTTTTTTTTAAGCTGCAGATTCTTAGATGTTAATCAAATTTGCTTTTATGTGACTAAAAAGCTAATGTGGGGAAATCGAACATGCAAGAACTTATCTCCTTCCAATTTGTCAACTTGTTCCAGATGTTATGAGGCTTGGATCTCTGTAGTTTATCCAGTAAAACAAATCATTAGAGGACCCAAGCTGAAATGATCTCAACCTACACTTATTTCAGGAATGCTATCATTGCACAGAGCATTTCTGGAGCTCCTTCATGGCTCCTTTACGAGCCACATTTAAATGATTGATTACTTCAAAATTACTTTAAAAAAAAGAAAAGCTGAAGCATTAGCCACCTTTATCATGCATCTTATTTTCCAGATTTTGTTCCAGATTACTTCTGGAATTCCCTAAGGTCAAATTCTTAGCCTTCTGTTCTCTCCTTTAGTGGCTGCTATCATTCCTGGAATTTCTTGATAATTCCCAAATCCACATCTTTAACCCTAACTTCTTGCTCTTAAGCTGTAGACCCACATTTCTATTTTCTAGCCAACTCCCTCTAGGGGGAAGCACTTCCAACCCATTTTTCCCCAAATGAGCTCATTACTTCATTCTTCAAACCTGCTCATCATCTTCTCCTCGCTATTCAGGCTAATGACATGTCCTCTCACTCAAAGACTAGAAACCTCAGTCTTTATCTGTGACTCATCTTTAGTTAAGGGCCCCTTTTTATGTACACTGGTTAGCAACTCAGGCTCTGGAATGAATTCTGGGTTCAAATCCTAGTTCTGATTATTTTAAAAAATAAATTTGGCCACAACCCACAGCACGTGGGATCTTAGTTCCCTGACCAGGGATTGAACCCATGCCCCCTGCATTGGAAGGCTGATTCCTAACCACTGGACTGCCAGGGAAGTCCCCCAGTTCTGATTATTAGCTACATGAACTTTGTCCTTTGTCTCAGTTTCCCCACATAGAAGGCGATGATAATAATCTTTTTATAAAACTGCTGGGATGACTGCTGCTGCTGCTGCTAAGTCACTTCAGTCGTGTCCGACTCTGTGTGACCCCATAGACAGCAGCCCATCAGGCTTCCCAGTCCCTGGGATTCTCCAGGCAAGAATACTGGAGTGGGTTGCCATTTCCTTCTCCAATGCATGAAAGAGAAAAGTGAAAGTGAAGTCGCTCAGTCTGTCCGACTGTTAGCGACCCCATGGACTGCAGCCCACCAGCCTACTCCGTCCATTGGATTTTCCAGGCAAGAGTACTGAGGTGGGGTGCCATTGCCTTCCCCGGCTGGAATGACTAGATGCTCAATATTTAGCTCATGACTCACAATACATGCTCAATCTGACTGTTAGTCCCTTTCCTCACTGCCAATATCTGATCCTATTTGGAACTCAGCTCTAGTGATTCCTGGGAAGCCTTCCCTCCTGCATCCCATCAGGGTAGGGTAGGGAGTTGACCCCTTTCCTCCTCGTTGTCCCATTGCATTAAACTTACCTATTAGCAGTATGCTATTCTGTATTTGCCATTATTTGTTCAACTGTATGTCATCCAAGCTTCAAATTCCTTTCAAGGAATATACAATTATTTGTATATCTCAAATGCCCAGAACCCCGTCTAGCACTTGACACTTATACTATAAATTTTGGCTGAGTGAATCCAGTTACCAAGGTCAATTACCTGTTGATTTTTCTCCCTTCCTCTGTCCTCTTTCCTGGTCTATCTCAAGCTCTAATCCTCTCATGTGAATTAGTGCAAAGTTTACTAATGTTGTCATCCAATTTTCATTGTTTTTCCATCATCACTAGAACCATGAATTGCAAGTCACTTCTCTTCTCAAGAACTTATCTATCTTAAAAAAAAAAAACTTATCTGTAAAACTAATGTCCAAATTCCCTGCCATATCAAAGCTTTCCAGGAATCAGCCCCAAATTACTTTTAGGCTTCCATTACTTCTTTCAACAAACTCTATGCTTCAGATCAGAGAAGGAGATGGCACCCCACTCCAGTGCTCTTGCCTGGAAAATCCCATGGATAGAGGAGCTTGGTAGGCTGCAGTCCATGGGGTCGCTAAGAGTCAGACACGACTGAGCGACTTCACTTTCATGCATTGGAGAAGGAAATGGCAACCCACTCCAGTGTTCTTGCCAGGAGAATCCCAGGGACGGGGAGCCTGGTGGGCTGCCGTCTCTGGGGTCGCAGAGAGTCGGACTCAACTGATGCGACTTAGCAGCAGCAGCAGCATGCTTCAGATCACATTCTTCCTTCTTCAACATATCCTTCACTTCAATTGTTTTTATTCATGCTATTATTTCAGCCTAAAGCAGAGATTGAAAACTCTGGTGAACCATGTTTTTTTTGGCCCACATTAAAAAAAATTGAGCCAACATTAAAAAGTTGTGACATTTAGCATAAACATTAGGATGTCCACAAGTTTTTGAAAAAATCATAGAGCAGTGTTAGGTCCTTATTCTTGTATAGCAGTAACCAATCAGATCTGTACTGCCAGCTGCCCCTTCTCTCGGGGCACATATTTGTCACCTAGCCAGCTTCAAAAACCTCTTAATAATGGAAGCATACAGTGATGAGATCAGGGTAATGGTGTGACAACTGGGCCTATGTTCTAATGTTACACAACATAAAGAACATCTCCCATGAGACGTCTTTTATTCCCGGAACTGGTTAACTTCCCTGACTCCAGGGAATTCCCTGGTAATGCTCTGACTCCACTCTTTCACAGCTGAGGGCCTAGGTTCAATCTCAGGTTGGGGAACTAAGATCCCACAAGCCACATGGCATGACAGAAAAAAAACAGAATCTCTCTGACGCTAGATCTAATCTTGTTTAGGAAAAATAGTGGTTTGAAGAATAAAAGACATTGTGAAGAAGGAGTCAAATTCAAAAGACCACTCTCTGAACAACTGACCCTATTCTCTTCAACAAATTAATGTTACCAGAAAGAGGTTGTTTCAGGAATCTAGATAGAGTTAAAACACATAACCTGGTGTAACCACATGGTTCCTGGATTGGATCCAGGTTAGACAGTAATCAGCTCTAAAAGTATTTTTCTTAGGACAATTGGGAAACTGTGAATATAAGTTTGTATTAGATTAAGGATACAATGTTAATTTTAAGCATTTGTTATTTTGACAATGCAGAAAAATTCTGATGTTTCAAAGGCATATACTAAAAAAAAAAAAAAAAAAAATTTAAAGCAAGCAACCCTCTTTACTTCCCTGCCCATTCTCCTGACCTTAAAATAGGTTGGCACATTTTCTATAAAGGACCAAGTAGCACACATTTTAGGTTTTGCCATACTTCTATGGCAGGTACTCAGCTCTACTGCTGCAATCTGAAAGCAGCCAGAGACAATATACATAAACACAAACGGGCATAGCTGTGTTCCAATACAACTTTTTTTTTTTTTTTTCAAAATCAGGCAGCAAGATACAAGTTGTAGTTTGCCAACCTCTGATCTAGAGCAAGATACCACGTCTCCCGGAAAAGTCTTTCCTGGAGCCCATGGCTTTATCTTTGCTCTGCTCACATACTGCTTGTGGCAAGATCCACTGCCCACACTTATGATGTCTTATTATATACTCTGGTGCTGGGGAAGATTGAAGGCAGGAGAAGGGGACAACAGATGATGAGATGGTTGGATGGCATCACCAACTCGATGGACATTTGAGCAAGCTCCAGGAGTTGGTGATGGACAGGGAAGCCTGACGTGCTGCAGTCCATGGGGTTGCAGAGTTGGACATGACCGAGCAACTGAACTGATTAAACATTTATCTCTATCGGGGAGTAACTTCTGTGAAGGTAGGTGCCATTTTGTTATATGAACTACCAGCCCCAGCCCCACCCTAGTCGAGTTCTTGCAAAATAGACATTCAGTGACTATTGTTTCCAAAAACCAGGCCTACCCTAAAAGATTTGGCATCATTCACGACATTCAAAAGAATGAGCAGCAGGTTCTAAACATGATTTTAAAGAAACTTAAAAAAAGCACTACTGCTGTCACTGGCGCACGTATGTTGCCACTTGTGGTCTATACCGTGATGTGCGTATCAGTATCTTCTAATCAGATCTTGTGTATATGAAAGTAGCAGATTCTGTGGGCACAGGAATGTTCTTATCCTTTTTTTTTTTTTGCCCCTCTAAAGTGTCTACAGTAATATTAGATTTATATTAGATGCACAGTAAATGCTCAACAAATTTAAAATACAGTACTGTGGTAAACGATTTTTTTTTTCTCTCATGACAGGGAGAAAGTGGCACCAAATGCCTACAGAAGGGTTTATCAGGTTTGACAATTACAGCAGGCACAGTCGTTCCAGGTTCCTTTCCTCATGTTTACTTTTTTTGGTTAGGTGGAGGTTTCTCTGCCTGCCATAGAATCCCAGATTCCAAAGCAAAGGTGTTTGTGGGACAAGGGGAAAGGTACTGTGTATCACCTACAGAAAGTGTCCCGAGATCCCAGAGCACCTTGGGAAGACAGGGATTTGGAGCAAAGGAAAACTAAAAATAACACAGTCCAGATCACTAGCAAGAGTGCTTCAGCTCTACAGAACAGGAGACAGGAGGGAAGGGCATAGGAGGGTACGTACACTCCTTCCAGACAGACATCCTCCTAAAACAGAGGTCAGACCAAAGATGAAGAGTCAGTTACCGAGCAAGGAAGAGGTCAGGGAGTTAAAGTAGAGAGAGGCAACAGCAGAGGAGAACCTCCAGGAGGGGAGTGATACGAATTAAGAACTGAGAGAGCTGAGTGAAAGATTTATTATTAGTGCAGTCAATACCATGAAACAGCACATGTATAACACAACCAGCGACCTGCAGAGACACTAGTGCAAAGGGTAGGGAAGCCTTAACTGAGCTTCCTGGCTCCATCTGAAGGTGATAACAGGAGGGTGTGGGCCTGGGTAGGGCAGGCAGGGGCAGAGGGGAGTGGAAGAAATGTAGTAACCAGACTAAGTATAGCAGCGTTTTCAAATTCCTGAGCACAACGTCCCGGAGCTGGAACATCTGACTGTTCCTCACCGCCTTCGAGCTGTGTCCCTCTCCTCCCCACAGTCCCAGTGCAGCCATGACCCAACTACCCAGACCTATAGCAAGCTGGCCTGGGAGAAAAGTCCAAGCTGCCCTATGGCCATCTTCCTCTAGCCCCTCTCTCACCTGCGTATTAAGATAATCACACCCACTACCCCTCCCCTTCTCTCACTCTGCCGGTCACCCCAGGGATGAAGCAATGCCCTGGGCAGCTGGAAATGGAGCTGAAGCCCATGGCGGGTATGGGTGAGACAGCACAGCCTGTACTCAGTGACAGGATTTCCATCCCGTCTTGCCTGGTGAAGTTTAGAACCCAGCTATTTATCTGCAAGGAAACTGGGTGTTGGGGTAGGGCTGGTGGTGGGTAGGATTTCTTCAAAATTAAATCCAGAGTTTTACCATGAGACCCTGGAGAGGCTGGGAGCACAGTTCTCTAGGGCACAGTCAGTGATGCTGGACGGTAATATCCATCACTGGAATAGAGGAAGCACCTCATCCTATACGGGTTATGGAGGCTTGGGGCAGGCTTCAGTTCAGCCAAGGGCTCCCATGGCCCTTCCTATATTAAAGCCAAAGGTTGTGCTGAAAAGGAAAAATATAAAAGACCTCAGCCCTGTCCCACCCTATCCAAAAATCCCCACAACAGGAACAGCAAAAGAAGTTTTCTGTTTTGTTAATTTTTTTTTCTTTTTCCTTTCTTAAAAAAAAAAAAAGGTAAATAAATTAAATTGCCAACAACATGGCTGGGCTAGAAAAGTGGGGTAGCCATAATCAGGCCTTTCTTAAAAAAAAAAAAAGTGGGAGGGAAAGAGTGAAAGGAAGTTATCAAAATAACTAGTTACAATCACAGGGCTGGCGAGGGGTCTAGGGGGCTATTATGGCCCGTGCCACAGAGGCAGCACCCACCCAACTGCAGCAGAAGCCAGCAACCTGCTTCTTGCTGAGCACATTCACCCCAGGAGACTAACCCCTCACCCCCAACCCTGTTGTTGCCTAACCGTGAGAAAGTGTAGGAAAGAGCTCATCTGAAAACATTCGGCATCCCCAACTGTACACCCGCAGGCCTGGCAGGAGCCCACACCTTTAAGTGGCCTGGGGGTATTGCTTGGCACCGAGGTCATCTTCCCTTAAGGGCCTCCAGCGATGGCCTACTGGCCTCATTATTTACTTCTAGGCTTTTGTTCCACTCTACCATTTCTTCAGGATGTCTGCTCCCCACAGCTGCCCTCTAAATGCTGTCAATAGACCTGCCTCATCTAGATTCCCAGGTTTTGGAGGAGGGGAACAGTTAGCAATTCCTCACTCCATCCTGATCCTCTATCAAAAATGAGTATCTTTGTGCTTTCTGAAAATATCTGGAACCAGGGACCCTAGGCAGGAAAACAGAAATAGAGATGGGGACTTTCCCAATCAGGTGGAAAATTTACAGACATCTTGGGGGAAGAAATTAGACAAAAGGAGGGAATCTGGGTTTCCCACCTGAAAGGCTGAGCAGAGTGCCCTGCGGCCCCCTTCAGTGGTGGCACAGCTGGGACATGTGTGGCTCCAGGGTAAGCCACAGTATTAAGGAAAGTGGGGAGGACATGGGGCCCTGCTGCTGGAGTGACAGAATCTTCAGATTTTCATCTCTGCCAGAGAGCCCGTCAAGATCTCCTATATCTCTTCCACACCATGCGCAAAGATCATGACGAGCCCAGGCTCCTGCACCATGTCATCACCCATGTGCTGGTTCTCACAGGCCATCACGACAACAGCCTGCTTGCCAGGGATGCGCTTGGCCACGTAGTTCTCATAGTAACGCCGGTTCATCTGTCTTGTCTCTAACGTGGCCAGACCCTGGGGCCAGCTCCGCTCGTGAGCGTTTTCAATCAGCTCATTGACAATAGAGGCAGGACAACCACTCTCCACCAGGGAGCGCTTGATGACAGCCTGGAGCACAGCGTCAGGGGTGGAGATCATGCCGCCCCAGCGGGTCACTCGCGCAGGCTGCAGGGAGTTCACCCATCTGTGTGGAGGGAGTTGGAGGGGGTCAGTGAAGGTCAGCCCCTTTCTCTGCACTGGCTTTCCTCCTAATAGTAACAACTGCCTGCTCTGTGCTCAGCCTAACTCGATTCCTCCTCTTTTCCTTCCATCATTGGTTCAGAAACTCCAGATCTAAACTCACAGTTAAGTCTATGAACTGTGTAGAACTCTAGAACTGAAAGGGATCTTAGACTTCACTTGTTTTTGCCACATTTTAGATCACTTTCCTGGATTTTTGCACTCTCTTTGAATTGTAAACTCCCTGAAGACAGGGACAATATTTTCTCTTTTAACACAGGGTTTTGTGCATGTGGGTACCCACCTAACTCTTGGGTAAGCTTTCCCTTCCATCCACCAAAAAAAATATGAGCTCCTCTACTGGGGCTGAAGGTGATGCCCTTCTCCTCTGCCTCCTGTTCATCCCATCATCTGAGGAGCAGTGGCCCCAGCCCGGCCCTCTTCTTACCACCCCCCTGCCCCACCACTTCCCTGCTCTTCTCTCCTCAGGGCTCGGTGTCAGGACATGGAACGAGTGATTCCACATCCTGAATGACACTCACTCTAGAATCTCGTTGTACTCAATGGTCTCTTCCAGGTTCTGAAGGTTGGGATTGACACTGCGAATTGCACGCATGTATGCCTTGAGCAGCTGAATGTCTCGCTTCTGTCAGAGGGAAGGAGAACAGGGGATAATGGTTAAGATAGACAATAGATGAAAGACAAAATGAAGGAAATCGAGAGGTCTGAGGAACAACCAGACTGGAAGGTTCATGAAGACAGGGACACGACTGTATCAATCCCAGCTGTACCCTCAGTGCTTAGCAAAGTGCCTCCAAGGGAAGGCATTTGATAAATGGTAAATAAATGAATGCACTGATGGGATAATGAGGAACGAGAAGAGCTCCAGTCTGATTTGCTGCTATGCACAGGCAGAGTATCCACTGACCAGGCTCACAAGCACAGGCACAGATCCGCCACTCACATCCATGCCTATCAACCACAGGCACACACTCTGTGTTCTCCAGGCCCTACCTGCTCCGCCAGCTGGTGTTTGTGTTCCGCTGAGGTCTTTTCCAGCTCTGCAATCCGTGTCTGCTGCTGCTGTACCACTGAGCGCAGGTGCTTAATACAGTTGTGGTTTGGCAGCTCATCTTTGGGCATCTCCAGGCTGCCATCCAGGGTGGGAAAAGAACACGACAGGAGCGTTCAACGAGATATGTGGCACAGGCAGGTAACTGCTGAGAGGGCTTTTCTTTACCAGAAATTACTAACATTCGTTCATTTCTAACATTCTCTCGTTTACTGCCTTCACTTTCTTCTCCCCAGCTCCCCCCACCCACCATATCCCTTTGCTGTCTTCTTCCTCTGGGCCTCTTTCCTTCTCCGAGACAGTGTTTTATCTCCCACGTGGCTCTGCGTTCCTCCTACAGATTCTGCCTGTGGACTCATTCCTTCTGAGAAGCCCTAGATTCAAAGCCCCAGCTATCAGTATTTAATCAAATATCTTACACCCCGAAGAAAGACAAAATAGGACCAGAGGTAACATGAGAGGCCTGTAAATTAGAGCAGTGAATCTGACAAAGAGAGGTAGTACTGGACAAAAGGGAGGAATAAAGTGAATCGGTCTTTAGTGGTATCACACAGATTGCTGAAGCAGTCTCCCTTCTCTTACTAAAGCAAGAGGACAAAGACTGTAGCTCGGAAAGCAGCATGAAACAGATCCTGGAGCAGGGAGCCAGGGAGGCCAAGAGCACTCCTTGCCTATGCCATAGGAGACCTCTTCAGCAGGGAGTGGGAGGTCCACAGATGGGTATAAACGGGAAGCCCCCTCTCTATGGGCAGAAGAAAGGCAGGACTCTTACCCGCAGCCCTGTTCACAGGTCACAGGCCGTTTGGGGTTGTGCTCACAGTCACTGAGGTGAGACATGAGGTTGTCAAGCCGGACGATAGCACTGCAGCCGAACACAGCGTTGTCGCAGGCAATCTGCAGCTTCGACAGCATGTTCCGCATGATGCGAGGTACTGGGCGCAGGTGGGCGACCGTCACAACGCTCCGGTCCACCGGACACGTCTGCTGCTGAGAGAACCACTGGGTGATGCAGGCATTGCAGAAAGCATGCTCACAGTGAGGCGCCTGGAAGAAGTGAAAGCAGGGCAAGGGGACACGAGAATCAGCGGAGCCAAGAGCCTGGGGACTATAACTGCAAAGCTGATCAAGCCACTGCGCAGCTTCCAGGGCCAGAGGTCCCTGGGGTCACGGCAACAGTGAGATCTACAATGGGTAAAGCTTCAGATACGTTTCCTGCGCTCAAGATTCCAAATGGATTGTGACATAAGACAAGTAAAAAGTTCTATAACAATAAGAACTATAAATAACATTCCAGGACAGTGAGCACGAGACATAAGGTGGTCAATTATTAAATGCCAGCTGGATTACAAATATACAATAATTGGCCAAAGAAATCCAGAGGAGGGTGAGATCTTTCCAGTCTAGGTCAATCAGGAAAGGTATTTATGGACAGGACAGAACTGATATGGGTCCTGAGGGATGAATTGGGGGGAGGGAGGCAGAGACTTACTAGCAGAAGTTCATATTTTTTTGGCTGTGAGACCTCAGCTCCCCAACAAAGGACTGAATTTGTGCCACAATGGTGAAAGTGCCAAATCCTTAACCATTAGACCACCAGGGAGCTCCCCCAAGTTCCTATGTTATGAGGCCCAACCTGAGGTGTTGCCCTGAGACCCAAGGAACAATGCCTATACTCCAAAACAGGTCTAGATTTTTCTAGAATCACATTCTCTTCAGTTTCATAAAGATCATATTTCAGCCTACTTTCTTGATAATGCAGTGAGAGGATTCTCTGGCCTCCAGCATGGGACAGACAGAGCGGGCACTTACTAGATGTTGACGAATGGATGAAGGACGCCGAGTGCTTTTTTATGAGCCAAACATTTTGCTACGTGGTTAAGTTAAAAAAGGTAAGACAGTTTCTGCCTTCAAAATGCTCACAGATTGTAACATACAAAGGCTTCATAAGAAAAGAAGTCATTATCAATATCATTAATCCAACTGTCACTTTCACTGAAAGTGAATCAAATAATATTTGATTCTTTTCAAAATCTTAGACCCTATCTCTAAAAAAATCCTAAGTGTGTCCACTTTTCTCCATCTGTACTACCACTAACCCAGTTCAAGTGATCACTTCTCATCTAAATTATCATGTCTTCTAACTGGTCTTCCTACTTCCACCTTGCCCCTTTATAATCCACCCTACATTCAGCACCTGGAGTGATCATTCAGAAATGCAAACTGGATCATATTCCTCACCTGTTTAAAATTTTACAATGGTTTCCCATTACACCTAAAATAAATACAAACTCCTGCCCAGGACTTAAAAATTCTGTTCGATCTGGCCCTGTGCCTCTCCTCACACCATGCTCCCAGCACTGACTTCAGGCCCTTCTGGCATTCTCTCTGTTCCTCGTCCCACCCTGCTCATTACTGTCTCCTGCTTTTTTGCTGCTCCCCTTTGCTGGCCCCTTATCATTCCGATCTCAGCTCAGTTGAACCTCTTTCATGACCTTTCTATCTAAACCTGCCACCCCTGTAGAAGTATACAGAAGTATACAGGTGCTACTTTTGTGTAAGAAAGGTAGGCAAATATATGTGTACATTCACACTTGCTTGTATCTGCCCCCATACACCCTGGAAGGATACCAAATTAATAGAAATGGCTACTGATGAGGGGATAAGGTGGACTGGGACAAAGATGAATTAAGACTTTTCACCATACATCTTTTTCTACTGTTTTGATTTCTAAACCATATGAATTTATTATCTATTTTTAAAAAAATGATGTAGGGAAATCAGCATCCCTAGCAGAAGTTTTCTGTCCTTGGAAATGCATCTATTTACCTGGCTTGCTCCTCAGACGGTAAAGCCTGAGTGGGTGGGGGAGGATTTTCTGTCTCAGATAGTCACTAACTGCCACTGTTTTCTCCACATGTGACTCACCTCAAGTGACGGTGCCAGAAAACAGACAAGGCCCTGCCAGGGTGGAGAGGGAACTGACACACCCCATGACCTCTTGACACCACAAGGAGAGCCTGCACACCCAGCCAATCTGCTTCTAATGGCATGCATGCGTGCTAAGTTGCTTCAGTCATGTCTGGCTCTTTGCAACCCTATGGACTGTAGTCCACCAGGCTCCTCTGTGTCCATGGGATTTCCCAGGCAAGAATACTGGAGTGGGTTACCATTTCCCTCTCCAGGGGATCTTCCTGACCCAGGGATCGAACCTATATATCTCTTACGTCTCCTGCACTGGCAGGCAGGTTCTTTACCACTAGCGCCACCTGGCAGCAGGCTGCAAAGGCAGGGGATAGGGCCAGGGCTTGCTGCCACTGGAATGCATTCTGATTATCATTCAGTTCAGTCATCTGTGTTCCTCTGGGTAGCTAACAGTTGGAGAGTAAGAATAAACTCCAAGAATCAAGGGGAGGCTTGTGTAAGCAGTGAGTGGGGAAAGGGCCACAGCCCTCATTGACTGGTGTCTGGGTTTGGAACATGGTATTATCTCTACCTAGTCAGAGGAGCAGCAGAGGATGAAGGTATTTACAAAGTATAGGCAATAAGGACCATGCAGAATGATGTCCCATGAATACAACTGTTAAGAATTCACCTCGTTCATTATACTTGCCTGGTACTCATGAGCTTCTCCTCATACTTGCCCCAGGAAGACACAATTATCTTTGGTCTCTCAAAGCTGGTAAAGAAATGACCTAGTGAAGGTGGCAGCTTTCATATCACAATGCAGAGTACATGGCTGCATTAAAAACTTTTTTTTTCCCCCCAATAAATCCCAGGGAAAACTAGATCAGTTTATACATCTTCCCACTTCGTATCTGTTAAACAGTAGGCAGGCCCTCAGGCTGATAGGAGAAGGCAATGGCACCCCACTCCAGTACTCTTGCCTGGAAAATCCCATGGACAGAGGAGGCTGGTGGGCTGCAGTCCATGGGGTCGCTAAGAGTGGGACATGACTGAGCGACTTCACTTTCACTTTTCCCTTTCATGCATTGGAGAAGGAAATGGCAACCCACTCCAGTGTTCTTGCCTGGAGAATCCCAGGGACCAGGGAGCCTGGTGGGCTGCCGTCTATGGTGTCACACAGGGTCGGACACGACTGACGCGACTTAGCAGCAGCAGGCTGATAACCTGAGACACTGCATCATGAAAATGCAGAAAGAACTTACTAGGAGAGTCCAGAAGTTCAGTCATGGAAAGGAAGATGGAACCTAGTTAGAGCCCCTGAAGAGAAAAAGAAGCTACCAAGCTATTGTCAAGAGGACAGAACAAATAGCTGACCATTTTACAGCATGAAAACCTCACCTCTGAAGAAAATCTGAACCAGCTGCACTTGTGCGGTGTCCGCCTCTACACAGACTCTGGGAGGCCCCATTCCTGGTGTCATCACCGCTGCTCCTTTGCCCCAGACCTCTAGTCTGCGTGTGTCAGCAGTGTGGGGAGTGGGAGCCTGAACAGTGACTTCCCCGTTGGCCCCATTTCCTATGAATGTTTTCTAATTAGCTCCACTGCCATCTGTTGCCTCACCAAACCTGCCATCAATCCGACTCACCTGGACTGGCTCCTCCAAGACTCCACTGCAAATAGGACAGATAAGGTCTTCGTCAACATCCCCCTGGAAACGGGTTACATCATACCCCATGTCTCATCACTGAAACCCAGGTCCTGGAAGGAACAACAGAGGAAAAAGAGGCCAGTTCAGAAGAATACAGATATGAGCCAACTTTATCTCACTGCCAAGACCCATTCATTTGTCCAAAAAATATTTATTGAGAGCATACTACATGCCAGTCATTTGTGGGGCAGTAGGGGAAGCCGACTCAAGAAATTTAATTCTAATGGGAGATTAAAGGATTTTATATAAACATACACTTAAATTATGAAATGATAAATGCTCTCAGGTTAAGCACAGGACATTATGATGGCAAGAAATTTGGATACCTAACCCAGGCTGAGAAGAAATTTGGATACCTAACCCAGGAGGAGAAGGGGACGACCGAGGATGACATGGCTGGATGGCATCACACACTTCATGGAAAATAGATGGAGAAACAGTGGAAACAGTGTCAGACTTTATTTTTGGGGGCTCCAAAATTGCTACAGATGGTGACTGCAGCCATGAAATGAAAAGACACTTGCTCTCCTTAAAAGAAAAGTTATGACCAACCTAGATCGAATATTAAAAAGCAGAGACATTACTTTGCCAGCAAAGGTCCTTCTAGTTAAGGCTATGGTTTTTCCAGTAGTCGTGTATGGATATAAGAGTTGGACTATAAAGAAAGCTGAGTGCCGAAGAATTGATGCTTTTGAACTGTGGTGTTGGAGCAGACTTTTGAAATCCTTTGGACTACAAGTAAATCCAACCAGTCTATCCTAAAGGAAATCAGTCCTGGGTGTTCATTGGAAGGACTGATGTTGAACCTGAAACTCCAATATTCTGGCCACCTGATGAGAAGAGGTGACTCATTGGAAAAGAGTCTGATGCTGGAAAAGACTGAAGGTGGGAGAAGGGGACAACAGAGGATGAGATGATTGGAAGGCATCACAGACTCAATGGACATGTGTTTGAGTAAACTCATTGAACCTGAAACTCCAGTATTCTGGCCACCTGATGAGAAGAGGTGACTCATTGGAAAAGAGTCTGATGCTGGAAAAGACTGAAGGTGGGAGAAGGGGACAACAGAGGATGAGATGATTGGAAGGCATCACAGACTCAATGGACATGTGTTTGAGTAAACTCCATGAGTTAGTGATGATTAGGGAGGCCTAGCATGCTGAAGTCCATGGGATCTCAAAGAATCGGACATGATTGAGCAACTGACTGAACTGAACTGAGGGTCCCTGGACCATAGCAGAAAACGAAGTGCTGAGAACCTCAAGGATTATCTGGGCGTGCTTTCTCCATGATCAGGCAGCCGTGTGTGCATTCTGCTGACTAGGTTGGCCACAGGTGGCTTCAGAATAGCCACATCGATGGCAAGTGGAGCCTTGGAGGTCATCTGCTTTCATCTCATCATGAGTAAGTGAGGAAAGAGATTAATGGACACTTTTGAGATCACACGGCTATGTTGAACTCACGTTCTCCTGAACTGATGCTCTAGTCGGCTTCCTCTCATCTTTGATCATTGGGCTCTTTGTTCAGACATCTGAAATTATGATCCAGTGCTGCACATGTTTGATTAGGAAGTTTCAACATGGAGGCCTATGGGCTGTGCCCATCATTCGTATCGGATCGTGTCCAACTCTTGTGACCCCTTGGACTGTAGCCTGCCAGGTTCCTCTGTCCATGGGATTTCTGAGTCAGGAATACTGGAGTGGGTTGCCATTTCCTTCTCCGGGGTCTTTTCCTGACTCAGGAATCAAACCCAGGTCTCCTCCATTGCAGGCAGATTCTTTACGAACTGAGCTATGAGGGAAGTCCTTAGTTGTCTACAGAGTTTGACAATTGAGATGCTAGTTGAAAGTCCATGATGCATTTACACAAATTAAAAATTTTATTTTTCATTTTCTCTTGAAAAATGCAGAAAACTCTGGAACAGCAACACAGCGATCCTGATGTCAGGTTTTGTGCTCTCTCCAGATTGCCAATGTCCCCCCACTTCCATGACTGTGTTTATTCTTGCCTAAGAGTTGCCCTGAGAAGAGTTATCTGATGGCTCTGTGAGACTTGCCCAATACCTCTGTGTAAGGGTAGCTCTACATACACTTGGGCTTCCCTGGTGGCTCAGATGGTAAAGTGTCTGCCTGTTGTGCGGGAGACCCGGGTTTGATCCCTGGGTTGGGAAGATCCCCTGGAGAAGGAAATGGCGACCCATTCCAGTACTCTTGCTTGGAAAATTCTATGGACTGAGGAGCCTGGTAGGCTACAGTCCATGGGGTTGCAAAGAGTTGGACACGACTGAGCAACTTCACTTCACTTCAAGTGTGTGCTCTAGGGCCCTCACCAAGCTTATACCATGCCCCAATCCACCTGTCCTGACTCTAAATGATGCCAGTGCCCCAACCCCTGCATCCAGCCATGCTCATTCACTAGCATCCCCAGTGCCTCTCTGATGGATCCTCTCCTGTCCTTTGTGGAAAAACTCACCTTCCTGTTTCAACCAAACTGCTTTTTTTCCCCCTCAGAGTCACCAGTAAGCCTTTGGCATAGGATATTAAGCTGGGATTTATAACCTTCCAGGAAACAGAAAATTCCCAGAATCTATATGCAAAATTTTGAGTGTGTGTGCATTTTAAAAATTAACTTTTACTGGAGTATAGTTGCTTTACAATGTTGTGTTTCTACTGTAAAGCAAAGTGAATCAGCTAACTGTGTACATATATCCTCTTTTTTTGGATTTCCTTGCCATTTAGGTCACCACAAAGCATTGAGTAGAGTTCCTTATGCTGTATAGCATGTTCCCATTAGTTATCTATTTTACGCATAGTATCAATAGTGTATGTAAGTAAATTTAAAAAAATTATTATTATTATTTTTTGGCTGTGTTGCTTCTGACTTTGTTGCTTTGAGGGGGCTATTCTCTAGTTGGGGTGCACAGGCTTCTCACTGCTTTGGCTTCTCTTGTGGGGCACAGGCTCTACGGCTCCTGGGCTGCAGTCGTTTCAGCCTGTGGGCTCTAGGGCACAAGCTCAATTAGTTGTGGAACATGGGCTTAGTTGCTCTGCCACATGTGGAATCTTCCTGGACCAGTCATCAAACCCATGTCGCCTGCACTGGCAGGTGGATTCCTAACCACTGGACCTCCATGGAAGTTCCTCTAAGTCATTTTAAAGGAAACTATCCATGTCTTTCTTTCATCTTTTTTTTATAAGGCCCTGGAGGAGGGTACGGCAACCTGCTCCACTATTCTTGCCTGGACGGTCCCATGGGCAGAAGAGCNATCAACCCTGGGATTTCTTTGGAAGGAATGATGCTAAAGCTGAAATTCCAGTACTCTGGCCACCTCCTGCGAAGATCTGACTCATTGGAAAAGACTCTGATGCTGGGAGGGATTGGGGGCAGGAGGAGAAGGGGACGACCGAAGATGAGATGGCTGGATGGCATCACCAACTCAAAGGACGTGAGTCTGAGTGAACTCTGGGAGTTGGTGATGGACAGGGAGGCCTGGCATGCTGCGATTCATGGGGTCACAGAGAGTCGGACACAACTGAGTGACTGAACTGAACTGAAAGCAGATTGGAAAATTAACCAGTGTCTTATTTCATGTTTGTCTCTGTTCAGAGCAAGAGCCTACAACTTTTGTGCAGATGGCATGTGTGGTGCGAGGTGTAGTCACAGGTAGCACTGGAATCTTCCCTAGTTACAGGTCAGTTTTTTTAAGTTATGTAGTGGCAGGGTGCTCATAATGCTGGTGGTGGTATAACCTAACTTAGTAAAAATTTAAAGCTGGTGAGAACATGGAGATGATTCGGTTCAACATTCCAGTTGGAAAGACAAGAAATTCAAGTTGAAAGGTTAGAGGATTTAATTTGCCTGAAATGACACAATAAGCTTTTGTGAGAGCTGGGACCCAGATCTGACTCTAGCTTTTAGTGCAATCCTAGTCAAATACACAAGCCTCTGAGTCTTCTTTCAAGCTTCTTTACCTTAGAAAATAATTCTCCATACATTTCTTTGAAATTGCAAGCTTGTCATGTGAGCTTTTAATACATTTAAATATTGTGAAATCCAACCTGAAGGGGTTTATTTAAATTTATCTTGAGACTTTCACTGTTTACGTATGCAGAAGATGATAATTGACAAACTCCAGGGTGTCAGGAACAGATTAATGACATTAATAAAATAAAAAGAGTCAGGAAGTGATACTGAATGACAAGAATCTGGCTGGGGCTGGTTGTCTAACTAAATCAAGTCCAGGCTTAAGGCAAACAAACAAAAGGCCAGGCCCAGAAAGAGAGTGCTAAGTGGGTTAGAGATTCGGACAGAAAAGGCAGTGCTCTGGCTGGCTGCCAGAGAAAGAGGCATTCGGGGGCACTGAAAGGCTCCTCAGAATGTCTGGATGACTCAGTGGGTCCTGTCTTCTCCAATCTACTTCATGTTAAAGGAACTGCACCCCTCTTTGTGCCCACGTGGTATATTTCCAGGGCTCATTCACTGATAATTTTGGTAAACAAGCCAAGAGAATATACCCTTTGACTGTAGTCATTACATGGTTAACCTTTTTCAAAGAACCCAAGGATCTGGTTAGATGATATTTATCCAACCTCTTCTCACTGGCCATTGCTCTTGTGGCGTGTCTGTCTTTCAAGGACCTGAAGCCAGCATTTCACCTAATTTGAGGGCCCTTCCCCCCATTCCTCTTCATCTCCTCTTCTGAAAAGGGAAAGGAGACTAGAGACCTCAAGATGATTCAGGTCAGCAAAGAAGAAAAGGACCAATCAAGTTAGCCTTTCAGTCTTAACCAGCCTCATTCCAGATGTGGCGGTTGTCTCATGTTTCACAGCTCTAAAGTGTATCTGTTTTACAAGTATAATTTAGATGGCCTGAGGTTAGGACAATACTGCTTTGTGCCTAGAGGTGATTAGTCATGTTGGACAAGCTTGATGAGGAAATAATGGGAATGTGCTATTGGGTACCAGATTTTTAAGCTTAGAGGCCTCAAGATTGATCACTTTTTCAGTAAGGACAGCCACAACAAATTGACTCTGTAGCCTTAGTCACAGTAATACTTTTCAGAGGATCAAATAGATAGATATGATCTTAGATGCTGAGATTTTTCATGAGTTCGGTGTAATGTTAATTTTCCTTCATGTGTGACTTACAGCTAAGTCAATAATGGTTTAGGTAGACTCCATGTTGAGTTACCTGAATTTTAGTCATATGTTAATTTACCATTTACTTAAAGTAGTGGAACTTCCCCACTATTGGCAGAAGCATGGGGGTCACTAGAACCATGAGGAGGGGCAGCTCACCCAGTGTGCAAGGTTAAGGAAGACTTCCAAAACAGGGTGGCATGTGAGATGTTTTTGGTTTGAGAAAAAAAAACACAAATAAATATGAATTTTTAAGAGGAGTGAATTGAACCATTGTACATTGGAAATAGGGAGGCTCATGGTTCAATTTTTAATACACCAAATAACAATATAACTCCTTTGCTAAAGAGGATTTGACATTCTTTTAATGATGATACCAGGATTTAAAAAGTTTGACTAAAACAAGGTGCTAATTAGAAACTTGATCTATAATTAAAGAGATGGTAGAAATGGAAAATATTGGGGAAAAAATGGTCATAATTCCATATCATTTTGAATTCTTTCTCCAGTATGGAGAGGGTAGTTAACACCTATAAAGTATCAAAATCAGATATAAATGCCTAGCAGTTCATGGGATAAGGATACTTAAAATGAGTAATCATGTTGCAGTCTTCAAGAGAAGACTCTACACATGGACATCACCAGATGGTCAATACTGAAATCAGATTGATTATATTACTTGCAGTGAAAGAGGGAGAAACTCTCTACAGTCAGCAAAGACAAGACTGGGAGCTGACTGTAGCACAGATCATGAACTCCTTATTGCCAAATTCAGACATAAATTGAAGAAAGTAAGGAAAACCACTAGACCATTAATGTATGACCTAAACCAAAACCCTTATGACTATACAGTTGAAGTGACAAATAGATTCAAGGAATTAGATCTGATAGAGTACCTGAAGAACTATGGATGGAGTTTCATGACATTGTACAGGAGGCAGGGATCAAAACCATCCCCAAGGAAAAGAAATGCAAAAAGGCAAAATGGCTGTCTGAGGAGGCCTCACAAACAGCTGAGAATAGAAGAGAAGGGAAAGGCAAAGGAGAAAAGGAAAGATATACACATTTGAATGCAAAGTTCCAAAGAATAGCAAAGAGAAATAAGAAAGCCTTTCTCAGTGATCAATGCAAAGAGATAGAGGAAGACATTAGAAAGCAAAAGACTAGAGCATTCATCAAGAAAATTGGAGATACCAAGGGAACATTTCATGCAAAGATGGGCACAGTGAAGAACAGAAATGGTATGGACCTAACAGAAGCAGAAAGAAGAGGTGGCAAGAATACACAGAAGAACTATATAAAAAATATCTTCAAGACCCAGATAATCACAATGGTGTGATCATTCGCCCAGAGCCAGACATCCTGGAATGCGAAGTCAAGGGGGCCTTAGAAGCAACACTCTGAACAAAGCTAGTGGAAGTGATAGAATTCCAGTTGAGCTATTTTAAATTCTGAAAGATGATGCTATGAAAGTGCTGCACTCAAGATGCCAACAAGTTTGGAAAATTCACCGGTGGCCAAGGGTGGAAAAGGTCAGTTTTTATTCCACTTCCAAAGAAAGGCAATGTCAAACAGTGCTCAAACTACCACACAATTGCACTCATCTCACAGGCTAGTAAACTAATGCTCAAAATTCTCCAAGCTAGGTTTCAAAAGTATGTGATCCATGAACTTCCAGATATACAAGCTGGGTTTAGAAAAGGCAGAGGAACCAGAGATCAAATTGCCAACATCTGTTGGATCATCAAAAAATCTTTCTTTCATCTTTTTTTTATAAGGCCCTGGAGGAGGGTACGGCAACCTGCTCCACTATTCTTGCCTGGACGGTCCCATGGGCAGAAGAGCCTGGTGGGCTACAGTCCCTGGGGTCACAAAAAGTTGGAGATGACTGAAGCAGCTTAGTACAACAGTACTTGTTTTCTGCCCTCTGCTTGCCCTTTATGAGTCTTTCTCCTCTTTGTAGGTTTCTTTCCCAGTGAACAGGCTCTGTGCTCTTAAGGCAATGTTTTTAAGGGGTGGTTAAATGGGGAGAAATGTGGTTCTAGCTACAAACACTGAGAAGGTTGCATATTTGCCTCAAATCTGGAATAAGACCCTTTGAATATTTTTTTCTTTTAATTTTATAAAAACACCTTACATTTTGACTTAGGGTAAATCTTTTCAGAAGACTTATTAGTGCTGCATAGCCATCTAAACCTTCTAAATTCTCCATTACAAACCCAAGAAGTGAGAGGAGAAGAAGAGACTTGCTGCCCTGTTGCAGAGTGGCAGAGAGGAAAACTCAAGGAAATAAGTATTTGTTTTGGTGAACTGTTGACTACTAATTAAGAAATGGTAAGCCAAAAATCAAAACTATGGTCTCTCCTAGCTCTGACAAGCTGCATATTTTGAGGAATATTCAGCTGCAACAATAGCAAAAACAGCGACAATTATTATTCCTTTTTGAGAAAGATGTTCTCCAGGTTGACTTGGTAGCTCAACCATGTCACCAAGGGCCAGGGCTCATTTGACTTAATGTTCCAACTTGCCACTTGGGTTGCAAGATCAGCTTTGCATAGCTGAATATTATGTTCTTAAATGTCATAAATGAAAGAAAGGGGTACAGAACTGGGATTTTTCCTTCTTCCCTTATTGAACACTTAATATGAGATCTGCACTCAACGAAATTTCTGGTGTATAATGCAGTCTTGTTAGGTATAGGTATTGCATTGTATAGTAGATCTGAGGAGCATATTCATCTAACATAACTGAAACTTTACACTCATTGAACAACAATTCTCCATTCCCCTCCCCCAGTCCCTGATAAACAATGTTCTACTCTCTGCTTCTGAGTTTGACTGTTTTGGACTCCTCATATAAGTGTGATCATGGAACATTTGTCCTTCTGTAACTGCCTATTTTATTTAACATAATGTCATCCAGGTTCATATATATTTCTATAGACAGCAAGATTTCTTTAAGGTTAATATTTCATTGTCTGTATATTCCATATTTTCTTTATCCATTCATTCATTGATGGACATTTAGACTGTTTCCGTATCCTAACTATTGTGTACAATGCTTCCATGAATATGCAGTGCAGACTTCTCCAGTGCTGACTTCAGTTTTTTGGCTGTATACCCAGAAGTGAGATTGCTGGGTCATATGATACTTCTAAGTTTAATTTCTTGAGGAACCTCCATGCTATTTTCCATAGTGGTTGCACTATTGCATTCCCACAAATAGTGTACAAGAGTTCCAATTTTTCCATATTCTTGTCAACACTTGTTACCTTTTTTTTTTAAATACAATAGCCATTCTAAGAGGTGTGAAGTGATATTTCATTGTGGCTTTGATTTGCATTTCCCTAATGATTAGTAATGTTGAGCACCTGCTTATATATTTGTTGGCTGTTTGTATATCTTCTTTGGACGCCTATTCAAAGCCTACATCCACTTTTAAAGTTAGTTATTTATAAGTTTTTCTGTTGAGTTGTAATAGTTTCTTATATATTTTGGATGTTAAGCCCTCATCAGATACAGAGTTTATAGATATTTACTCC
This sequence comes from Oreotragus oreotragus, assembly GCA_006410675.1. Classification (NCBI taxonomy): domain Eukaryota; kingdom Metazoa; phylum Chordata; class Mammalia; order Artiodactyla; family Bovidae; genus Oreotragus; species Oreotragus oreotragus. The sequence goes on along the minus strand of SJYX01008231.1, from coordinate 103,085 downwards.
CTTTCTGAAGATTGACTTCTCATTTTGTTGCTTCCTTTCCTATGTAGAAACATTCTTTCTTTCTTTCTTTTTTTCCTTCTTCTGTTTCTCTTTTATCAGGAAAGGAAACCTTTCCTAAAGCTCTTCAACAGTCTTGTCCACTGGCTATAACTGGTTTCCATGGACACCTCTAACTGCAAGGGAAGTTGGGGGAATGCATTCTTTCTTTCTTTCTTTTTTTCCTTCTTCTGTTTCTCTTTTATCAGGAAAGGAAACCTTTCCCAAAGCTCTTCAACAGTCTTGTCCACTGGCTGTAACTGGTTTCCATGGACACCTCTAACTGCAAGGGAAGTTGGGGGAAAGTATGGCTTGTATTCTCTTGTAGGAGTTGAAAAAAGGAGGAGGCGAGGTACATAGCCAAAACACGGCCAAAGGACATTTTGCACCACAGCAGCTGGCATCTCTCTGGGTTAGCCAAGACGAGAACTACGATCTGAGTTAGGCATTNGGTTTCCATGGACACCTCTAACTGCAAGGGAAGTTGGGGGAAAGTATGGCTTGTATTCTCTTATAGGAGTTGAAAAAAGGAGGAGGCGAGGTACATAGCCAAAACACGGCCAAAGGATGTTTTGCACCACAGCAGCTGGCATCTCTCTGGGTTAGCCAAGACGAGAACTACGATCTGAGTTAGGCATTGGAGACTGCAGCTGCTTCTTCAGTAGGCTAGTCTCTCGATCTCCACCCCTTTTCTTGGACTCTGCTCCATCAGGAATCAGTGACTTAAAATGTCTGCTTACATTCTACCTTACCCGCTAGATGCCCTCCTTGAGGGGAAGGGCTATGATTTATTTAACACCCAGAATCTGACTCATGGGAGGTTTTTTTGTTTTTGTTTTTTAAGGGAAGAAAGTACAAATTCATTCATTTTATATTCATTAATCAAATATATTAATTAATTAATTGAGATCCCATTTACTAAGACTCATTATTACAAAAGCAAAATGTTATATTTCTGAGTGCTAAAAGTGGAAAAAAGTAAGATAAAGAAGTAGTAAACAATAGAGGAGTATGCTTAACAATTTCAGAGGAATAATTATTTATGTAGTTATTTTAAGGAGAAATCCTTTCTGTCCTCTATATTTTTGCCTTCCTTGGCACCCAGGAAAGAAAGATTGTGCCAAGCCTTTTAGAACTGATTCACCTAAAAATACTGTATGTGATTTATGGTTTTCCAAAGCAATGTCTTAGTTGACGTAAACAATAAATGTGTGATGTAAGCAAGGAGAGTTTAGAGGCCTTGTATTTAATGTTATGGGACAAAATTAATGATACAAGGTCAAAAATCAATAATTTAGGATTGTTTTAAGACCCATTCTTTACCCCAATGTCACCAAAAGAATCCTGTAAATACTAGTGCAATTTCTACCTCCTATGCTCTTACAAAAGGGAAGATCTTTTTGCTGGAAAAAGAGATAAATTGATATAGATATTACAGTACTCAGAGGGTGGAAAGGGAGGATGAAAATGATGGAAAGCTTTATGAGTAGGGAGTGAAAGAGGAAGCTATTTATTTTTTTCCCTGGAGATGAGAGCCAGAGTAACTATGTTTAAAAAAAAAATAGGTTAGAGAGGAAAGAGAATTTGAATGTATTTCTGATAACTACATATTTTCATCTCCTTTAAAGTCTTCAGAGAGTTATGAATAATAAATAAAACTTCACCTTTAGTATTTTTAATTTTGGGATATTGTTCCTTAAATCTGACACTTTTCTGAGACTGAGTCTCATGGGTCTCTGAGTTTATTAGGGTTACATATCAGTGATGAAACAAAAGCTCAGAGAGGTTAAAAGACTTGCAACAAATCAATTATATAGATAATAGAACTTAACTAATGTCTGAATTCCTATTTCATNGTATTTTTAATTTTGGGATATTGTTCCTTAAATCTGACACTTTTCTGAGACTGAGTCTCATGGGTCTCTGAGTTTATTAGGGTTACATATCAGTGATGAAACAAAAGCTCAGAGAGGTTAAAAGACTTGCAACAAATCAATTATATAGATAATAGAACTTAACTAATGTCTGAATTCCTATTTCATGCTTTATTCTTCCATTTCATTGTATAAAACAAAAGTGTATACATATAATTTTTGTTGTTCTTCTTTGTGTGTGTGTGTGGTTTTTTTTTGAAAGGAGTATACTTTTGTCTCCTGGTTAATTCATGGAGATTTGTCAAGTTTTCAGCTTGCTTCCATCAAGCAAATATTTTGTACGATCAGGGGTTTTTCTTTCTTTATTTCCTTATTTTCCTCATTGTTGGCACCTCATCTGAGGCTGTGAGTCCCTCTGAGCTGTGCATCTCAGAGTGATAACTGAATTTCTCAGGGTACAAGTTACTGGGAGGTTGAATTTGTGCTATTTGGTAGCACCACCTCGGTGGCCGATTTGGTTGGTGTCTCTGGGCACCCCCTCCTTCTCCCAGGCTGAGTCACAGCCAAAGGCGTCACATCAAAGTCTGAGAGAATGAGGCTCCAGTGATGATTCACTAATCAAAGGTTTAGAATTAAGATACATACTAGTTATCGCCCGCCTGTACTATCTACCCCGAGGTTCTGGGAGAGGTTAGCAGGCTTGCTCACACCTTGTTAATTCTGACTGATTGAAGGGAGAGGTGTCGAAACATCTTCAGTGTGTGTTTGTGCTTTAGGTAAATCAAAGGTGTTTGTTCCTGTCTGTTGATTAGAGTAAGCAACTGGGTTTTGAAATAGCCAGGTGGTAGAAAGATTGTGGTAGAGAGATTTGGATGACTGGGTTCCTATTTGAGGAAAAGCATAGACCTGGGACTGGGACTCAAACAGGCAATTCTTATTTTGGCAGGGAAGGTCATTACAGTCATTAATTCAGATCTTGAGGAACTGACTACGGGTAAGGATATAGGAAAGGTATATTGGCTACTTGCTCTCCACAATATATTGTTTTGTTGTTGTTTGCTATTTAAATTTGAATGACTGGTGGAAAAGTTGCAAAAGAAACAGGAATTTCCAAAGAACCCGAGCACTTAAAGAGGTAGGGAAAAAGAAAGAAAGGAAGGAGAAAAGTGCTGCCCTAAGAGGAGAGGTCATTTCAGAACACTTCGGGAAGACCTGGAGGAGGCTCTCGCAATGGTCCAGCTGTGATCTGAGGAGGACTGAAGTCAGGCAGTGGTGGGGAGGAGGAGGATGAGATGGGGTGAATAGAGAGAGGAAGGAAAAAAGGAAACATGAGGGCTGGAGCCTCTTCCATGGGCATGGAAAATGCAGATTGGGGCTGCTGGCATCACTTATCATAATTTATTGTAGCTGTGTGGGTGTTCACCCAGGGGAGTGCACCAGCTCCATTCTCCCAGTTCCACATAATCTGGACTCCAATATAATAGGTGTCTGACAACAACAATAACAACATCAGCAACATCATGGCAGCCCCCACAGGAAGTAGGATCCCTGGAGCCTCACAGATTTTGTCTCCTTCATGTGGGGGCAGACATGGGGAATGGGATTGAAAATAACCAAGAATAAAAAAATAACCTTTACATTTACAGACTCTCCAGGTAAATAGAACCATAGTCCATTCCTGGTGTAAAGCACTGTTATGTTTTGCTTTCTTTCAAACTGAAAGTTGAGACTATAAAATGGAAAGGAGTGGTGAGAGAAGTTTGGATATTCAGAAAAGTACAAATAGCTCTTCATGGATTAGATGAAGGTCTGTGGGGGAGAGATGTGGCTCAGGGGCACAGAGAAGCCAGGCAGTGGAGGACCTATAAATCATGACAAGGATGTGTATTTTACCTAGTAAGTTACAGGGACCCATGATGACTTTGAGTAGAAGTTACATGATCAGATTCGCATTTAAGAAAATCACTCTAACTGCAGTGTGGCAAGTGCAATAAGAGATGGCAGTTGAGGGTGAGCAAGAAGGATTCATCTCTATTTCATGTCATTGAACTCTGAACTGTCCTAAAGTTCTAAGATTGGGCTTGAGTTTTTGTTGGACCTAAAATACAACCTCATTCTGACTTAGCTGGATCTCTTAGAGATGAGATTATAAGCCCTTCTAAGCTCCATGTCCATATATCTAAGGCTTGTAGGTGGAATGGTCTTAGAAATTAAGCCAGAAATGATTAAGAAAACAAGGGTTTTAGAAAAACATGTCCGACATTTCATGGAAGAGCTCTGGCTTCTGGAAGAAACTGCAAAAGGGTAAAGCAAGCTGTCACTGAGAAAATCCCAAAATTCCCAGTTCCATCCTCTTGAATGGTTATCCTCATCTCACCCCGAAGCCAAAGCAACCTGGAGAAGGATGCTCTCCCTTACATTCGCACAGCTTCCCATCTTTTACAATTTATTTTTGCAGGTGTGTTTCATTCCATCCTTGAAACTTCTTTGTGAGTCTGGCCAGCTAGATAAAATCTCAGTCTCAGTTTGCTTCTCTGTTCCCAAGTGGGAGTAATACGTGGCCCACTCATGCCAGATGGCTAATCATCTCAGTCAGAAACCACTCTCGACTCCTGGTCAAGCCTACCTCTCAGCATCATCTCTGCAGCAACAAGGCTTGATAATTCATGCTGTGTGTTTGCTTTCAAATGAATCTGCATGTGACAAAAGAGAAACAGAGTGCCTGGTATATGGATTGAATTGTGTCCCTCCAAAAAACATGTTCGAGTCCCAAACCCTGGTACCTGTGAATGCGACATTATTTGGAAGTGGGAATTTGCAAGTAAAACCAAGTTAAGATGAAATCCTTATCATGGGCTCTGATCTAATATGACTTGTTTCCTTTCAAGAAGACATAGACACAGGAAGGATGCCACATAACAACAGGTGCAGCTGTGAGCCAAGGAATGCCGACGATCAATGGCTGCCACCAGAAGGGAAGAGAAGATTTTACACAGAGTCAGAGGGAGTATGGCCCTGCTGACACCTTAGTTTTAGACTTCTGGTCTCCAGAACTATGAGAGAATAAACTTCTGTTGTTTTAAGCCACCCAGTCTGTATTACTTTGTCATAGCAGCCCTAGGAAATGAAGGCAGTGCCCTTGATCCTAAGTACGTCACCACTGTGTCTTTCAACAATCAAACCATTGTGCAGGCAAGTCTAACGAAGAAACTCCTTTGTTCACCAAAGGCTTCGGTCAGAAGACCAGTGAATCTTGAGGAAGAGTTTGTACATCAAAACTTGCCCATCAAACCAACAAAAGGAGAAAAGATTATTTTATTTTGTGCATCACCCTTCAGGATGGGTGTTGAGTTTTTCCAGACTGATATGCCAAGAGGCTCTAATGAAAGGGATAGTTAAATGACTTTAAACCATTTAGAATGTGCACACATTGCTCTGGGTCTTAGGGAAGGGGAGATGAGGAACACCATATCTAAATCCTTGACCTTCTGGAGACTTCATTCTAGCCAGGGAGAATGCTATGTTGTTGATTGATTAACTGAACTGGTTTCTGGCCATATTCTATTAAAAAAAATTTATGTTAGGGTCAAAGTGGTCAGATATCACTTGCTCTACACATATGCTAATGGCAGAAAGATACTTTTTATCTAAGAGAGACAGGAATCCTGTCTTCTGACATGGAAAGTAAAAAGGAGCTCTGGGAAGTCTGAAAAGCTATAGATTTGACTCTCCAAGATCTCCCAGTAGCAGAGAGATTTTCAAAGATCCTACCTGGAGACCTGAAGATGATGTGGGGGTCTTGCTGAGCCTCTGTAAGGTCTGGTAAAGAGCATAATTAAAGCTCTTTTGGGATTTCATTCAGTGAGCTTGAACCCTACACTTCAGACCATTAAGCAATGTCTTGTGCCTCCCTTAAATGGCTATTTAACTTAATTATGGGCTGGTTGACTTCAATATGATGAGTTCAGTGGGAAGAAAGGGCTTCCTTGGTGGCTCAGAGGTTAAAAAAAAAAAAAATCCTCTTGCAATGTAAGAGACATGGGTAGACAGAGTCTTGATCTCTGGGTCAGGAAGTTTCCCTGGAAGAGGAAATGGCAGCCCACTCCAGTATTCTTGCCTGGAAAATCCCATGGACAGAGGAGCTTGGCAAGTTACAAAGGGTCAGATGTGATTGTGTACAACACATAGCACAATGAGAAGAAGGAGACTATAGAAAGGTTTTCTTCCCTCATTTCTCTCAGGGAAGCTGTGTGATCTAGTTTATAAACTTGCTAGAGTGAAGGGAGGAAGGGGAAGAAGATGGTTGTTGAACAGGAGAAGTGTAGCAGAAAGAGAATAAAGATAAGAAAAATTGCATTTAAGTTCTACCCAGAGAAAGCGTGCATATATGAACAAAATGAATGTGACAGAGACACGTGTTCTAAATCAGTTCTACCAGGGAGATGATTCTCAATGCTAGGGCAGAACTTTCCTCTATGGTTAACCTCCTAGTGACCCGAATTACACAAGACTCTCAAGACAAGGGGGACTTTGCTCCCTCAGGAAAAGACGTGATCTCATTCTGTGTCAAGACCCTGGAGGTTCTTTGACGTCAGAACTGCTCGCCCCTCCTCCCAGTAGCCTTGGGCAGATGCCTGCCCCAGACCCCCCACCGGAAGTCTCATCCTTCAGAAAGACATTTTTGCTGCTCGTTTTTTCTGCAATGTATCCCTCTTCCAGATCTGAGGAAATCCAAATGCTGTGAATGACAAAGTTCACTTGTAGAAAAATGAACTTGGCTTTGTCCTCCCAGGTGCAGAAGTGGGGGTAGTTGAGAGAGTGTGGGTGGAACAAAGAGATAGGGAACAGTAGAGTCTTCAGCCAGTCCCATGGTCGACCAGAAGGTCGCCGTTGACCTCGTGCCCACGTAGCAAAGAGCAAAGACCCTTGTCACAGATTCTCTTCATTGGTTAGTATTGCTGCAGCCTTGCTGGACCCCAGTTTTCTCTGTGAGGCAGCTCAACCCAGTCTGTTTACTAAACTACAGAAATTCTGGGGAGAAGGAGATTCTATGGAGAGAGTGTCCCGGGAACTTAGAACTAAAGGGTTTGAAAATGTAAAGAACATAGGAAGTTCACATGGGGCAAAAAGACTCCTGGTTTCCCCCCTAACAAAACCTACTCCTCCTGCAAAGCTTCTCTTTTCCTGTTGCTGACACCAAGAGGTACATCCCCAGGGACTGAGGCTCTTAAAATATTGTTTCTTTCCTTAACACTGCCTGCTCACCAAATCCTTTGGATTCATCTCTGAAATGCATCTAGTACATATGCTTTTACTTAGCAGCTAAAAGTCTCAGTTTCCACACTTGAAAATAAGAACAATAATAGTACCTACTTCACAGTGTTGTGACAAAATGTGATAATGTAAGTAAAACCCTTTGCACAATAGTTAGCACATAGTAAGCACTCAGTAAATGTGAACTATACTATTATTTTTATTATTATCCCCACTGTCAGTCACCTCTCCCCATTCTCACTGCCTCAGGTCAGGATTCTTGCAATACATTCCTACTGAAGTCTCTGCCTGCAATCTCTCCTGCAAAATTAAACTTGAACACTCCTGACACATTATCATTCCTCAAACACAATTTTTGCCATAATATTCCTTTCGCCCAAAGCGTCCAATGATTGTTTGTTACTTCTGTTACAAAATTCTTCAGACTAGGATCCCAGAGCCTTCTTTCCTGATGCTGTAATCCAATATAGAACATCAGCTCTAGCCTGGTTCACACGTCTCTAGCCTCGCCTTAGAGCACAGCTTGCCTCTTCTCTCCCTCTATGCATCTTTTCTTAGCACTGAGTTGTGCCTTTCTCCAATCTAAATGCACTTTCCCCAGCCTAACTGCAGTCCCAGAACCTCAGCCCTCTTTGCTTCCTAAGAATGATCAGTTGAAGCTATTACAGTAGAGACAGAACAGGATACTGCCCTGGTCAGAGCAATGAGATTTTATAAAAGTGGCAGGTGGAGTCCTGAGAGGACGAGTGTGCAAGTGATCCCATTCTTTATTCTTAGAGGTTGACCACTTCATCCTGATTCAATTTCACCTTTGTCTCTTTTCTCTGCATTAGTGAAATTTTAGACCTTGAAATTAAATCCATCAGATTTCAAATGGCGGGGGCCAGGGGAGGGGGCGGGATGAAATAAAAAATTTCATGGATTTTTTCTTCTTATGAATATTTCTTGGTTTAATCAGAGGAGAAAATGGCCAAACATAGGAGAACACTATAAATCCATGAGAATGTTCCGCACCTGTAGTGAGGAAATATCTCAGTACGCTCTACAATTTGGGGTCAGCTATGAGAAAGAGAAATGTTGAAGCACAGGAGAGTCATTCCAATCTTCTTTTGTTGTCATGTAAAGACTTTGGTTATACATTTGTAAAGAATCCAGGAGTAAAGAAAGGTTCTGTTTTTCACTCCATTATCAAGACATAATTATTGAAGAGTCACCTATGTTATAATTTATGCCACTAATAGCTTGAATTTCTCCCCTTTTCTCTTCATCATGGTTTCTTCACTTGAAAAACTGAAAAAAAAATAATATCTGGAGTGGCACCTTAATAATACATATCTAAAGTGAATAGATATTCACTGTGTGTAGCAAAGTGAGTGAGGGCGAACTTATATAAACACAGAATAGAATTATGAGTCTCTAGCAAAGCAATAGCATGTATCATAAACTATCACTTGGGGATACTTAGCTTAAATCCAAGAAATCATTTCCCATCCCTATCACTATCTCTGCAGGTTCTGAAACATAAAATAGCTTTGTACCTACCTAGGGCAAAGTGGATTCCAGCAATAGAGGCAGGAGATGGATGCAATGATCCTTCTAGGTCCCTTTCAGCATTGACAGTCATTGACTTTTTGATCCCAAAGGAATGATCTGTCTGCAGCAGAACATTTTTACTGCCTGCTTCCTCTCTCTTCCCCCTTTCTCCACCCCCACCCAATTTTTTTATCCTTAAGGGATAGAGGCTTTGATAGAGGATAATAACTCAAGATGATGCGATGCATTTGTTTTGGCTTCCACTTGGGTCTGTGTCTGTTATTAGAGGGTGTGCTAAGCCTGGCCTTCCCATTGGCTCAGTCTCAGGTTCAGGACCTGCTCCACCAGAGCCATGACTCATCTCTGAGTTAAGAGGTTTTCTTGAAATCATGGGCTGTGCTTGGGTACCCAAGCCCTTGGGGTCACGGTGGCTCTCCAGGAACCCCTCCCCAGCACCTGAAGGGGTGTGGGTTCTCTGCTTCCACTTTTCTTTGTGTCTACATATGACATCTTCAGACTGCTGTGTCTGTCTTCCTACTGCTGTGCAAGTTTGCGTACATTTCTGTCCATGGGGGAAAAACTCAATTACATGACAGTGTTTTGATTAAATACCATACATATTTACTCTATGCAAACACTATGTTTGGGGGTAAAGGTGGAGTTTATGACCTCTCTAGAGATGTAGAGACTAACACATAAAAATTTGTATAGCAAATTGCCTATTTTAGAGAAAAGAAAAAATAAAGGAAAGCAAAAATAATAACAACTATAATTCCGTTCCTAGAGATGCATATTACTAATATTGTGAGTCTATTATTTCTATCCACAGACACATTTTCAGTTTAATTCAGTCACTTATCCAACCCTTTGTGACCCCATGGACTGCAGCACACCAGGCTTCCCTGTCCATCACCAACTCCTGGAGCTTGCTCAAACTCAGGTCAGTTGAGTCAGTGATGCCATCCAACCATCTCATCCTCTGTCGTTTCCTCTCCTCTTGCCTTCAATCTTTCCCAGCATTAGGGTCTTTTCCAATGAGTCAGTTCTTAGCATCAGGTGGCCAAAGTATTGGAGTTTCAGCTTCAGCATCAGTCCTTCCAATGAATATTTAGGACTGATTTCCTTTAGGATGTTCTGGTTGGATCTCCTTGCAGTCCAACGGACTCTCAAGAGTCTTCTCCAATACCACAGTTCAAAAACATCAATTCTTTGGTGCTCAGTTTTCTTTATAGTCCAACTCTCACACATTCATACATGACTACTGGGAAAACCATAACTTAGACTAGACTGACCTTTGTTGGCAAAGTAATGTCTCTGCTTTTTAATATGCTGCCTAGGTTGGTCATAGCTTTTCTTCCAAGTAGCACATTTTAACATAGCATAAATATAGGATCAAACACTTTTTGATAACCTGATTTTTATTACTGCTTTCCTGTTTAACAATACAGGATAAGTAAATATTAAGCATTTGTATTTCTAAACTTAGATATACAAGTGCCTTGTTCTAGAATATACTGTCCAACAATGTAGTCAATAGCCATATGTGGCCTTCTAAATGTAAATTAATTAAATTTAAGTAAAATTTTAAAATGTAATTCTTCAGTCACACTAGCCATATTTCAAGCGTTCAATAGCCACATGTGGCTAGTAACTAAAGCACAGATATAGAACACTTTCTTTGTTGGCAAAGTAATGTCTCTGCTTTTTAATATGCTGCCTAGGTTGGTCATAGCTTTTCTTCCAAGTAGCACATTTTAACATAGCATAAATATAGGATCAAACACTTTTTGATAACCTGATTTTTATTACTGCTTTCCTGTTTAACAATACAGGATAAGTAAATATTAAGCATTTGTATTTCTAAACTTAGATATACAAGTGCCTTGTTCTAGAATATACTGTCCAACAATGTAGTCAATAGCCATATGTGGCCTTCTAAATGTAAATTAATTAAATTTAAGTAAAATTTTAAAATGTAATTCTTCAGTCACACTAGCCATATTTCAAGCGTTCAATAGCCACATGTGGCTAGTAACTAAAGCACAGATATAGAACACTTTCATCACCATAAGAAATGTTATTGCACAGTGTTGTTCTGAAAGATACATTTCCACAAAACCCATCTTGAAGACAGAAGAGCATCTGTAAACCATATTTCCCCTTAATTTACAATGGCTAACAGAGAAGAAACGACTCAGTCTAATCTTTAAATGAACATTTCATTATTTCATCTTCTTTTTCTTGATCACATCCATCCACCTGTTGATGATAAACCAGTCTATATTGCCTACATTTTAAGCATATGAAAAGAAGGTTGAAAAATCATACAAGAGATTACTGAGCTCTCGTTTGTAGAGTTCTGCTGTGGGGTCTCTATGTTTAAAGAAAAAAGAGTCTACCCAAAGTTCTTTATTTTTTGAAAACAAGAGGTTAGAGTAAGAGAAAAAAAAATGAATATGCTGCCTCTTCTCTACAATTTCCTACTGTGTCAACTGCCATAATTTGGAAAGCAACCATGGTTTGTTGACCCCATGTGTGCTAAGTCACTTCAGTCATGTCTGACTCTTTATGACCCTATGGATTGTAGCCAGACAGGCTTCTCTGTCCACGAGATTCTCCAGGCAAGAATACTGGAGTGAGTTTGCCATGCCGTCCTGCAGGAGATCTTCCCGACTCAGGGATAAAACCCACATCTCTATGTCTCCTGTATTTGCAAGTGGATTCTTTACCTCTAACACCATCCCAGTCAAGATTAAGTCTTTGCTGATATGGGTGTGTGGCAGGATAAACATCTGGACCAGTAATCAAAAGGACAGAATTTAATTCTTGCCTCTTTGTTGACCCAATTTTCCCCTATCTCATTGCCACAAATACAGAATCTGTATATTTATAAAGTGCCCTCTTATGCTTACTCTTTCATTTGATACTCACCACAACCCTGTCAATTGAACCCATACTTTGAGAGTATGTCTTAAATGGCAGAGAAGCAATCATTCAGGTGGTCAACTGATTGTTTAGTCTACCCAATGCTCATGTCAAAACAAAGGGTCAGGAGGATTTTTCAACACTATCCTTCATATTCCTTAACTGAATCAACCAGTGGTTTGGTGGAATTGAATGAACCAACTTTTGGGTCTTCAACATAAATGCAAAAACCACCTGATGCCAGCTGTGCATACACAAATAAGACACAGTTGTGAAGCTGTTGCCAGGTGGCAGAGACAACAGCCATATGTGTGGGGTGCAAAACTGGCTGAGACTTAGAACCAGAAGCTTCCTTGGATGGCCTTGGGTCATGCCCACTCCAAATCCTGGTGTCCTTATCAGGACATAGAGAAGAAGGGTGGTCTAAATTTATTGCTTTAACACTTTGCACCTTGGACCTTTCCTCAGAGGCTGCTGAAAGAGGAGGGTACTAAGACTGTCCCTTCTGTTTCCCCAGAACAGCTCCATTTTTATTTGCCTTTCATTCAGGCTTTTGTAAGAATTTCATTGAACAAGAAGAGTTCCTTGTCTTAAAAACATTTTGAAAACAACTAGTTTAGATCATTTTGAGGCTTCTTTCAGCTATAGTAGGGCTTCCAAGGTGGCACAGTGGTAAAGAATCCACCTACCAATGCAAGAGATGCAAAAGACCTGGATTTGATCTCTGGGTCAGGAAGACCCCTTAGAAGAGGAAATGGCAATCCACTCCAGTATTCTTGCCTGGAAAATTCCATGGACAGAGGAGCCTGGCAGGCTANGCACAGTGGTAAAGAATCCACCTACCAATGCAAGAGATGCAAAAGACCTGGATTTGATCTCTGGGTCAGGAAGACCCCTTAGAAGAGGAAATGGCAATCCACTCCAGTATTCTTGCCTGGAAAATTCCATGGACAGAGGAGCCTGGCAGGCTACAATCCATAGTGTGGCAAAGAGTTGAACATGATTGAGCACACACACACATCAGCTTCAGTAATTTATGATCCAATATATTAAAATGCTGTAACAGCTGATGTAGTGGAGAATTTTTACGGGTGTTTTAAAAATGTTTAGCTCTTTTACAGTGAGTTTATATGGTGGAATTATGTGTTACTGGGCAGAAGTCAGGGAGTTAAGTTCTAAGGACAAAGTTCAGGCAAAAACTGAATTTAGTTAGAATTAGCCTTGAATTTCTTTAAATCACTCTTTATGGTAATATCTTTATTAAGACACAAGTCACACACTATACAACTCACCATTTAAAGTGTACAATTCAATGGCTTTTAGTATATTCACAGTGTCATGGAATAACCATAACAATCAATTTTAGAATATTTTCATCTCAAAAGGAAGCCCTATAATCATTAGCAGTCACCCTTCAATTTCCCTAACCACATCCCAGCCTTAGGCTACCACTAGTCCATTTTCTATCTCTATAAATTGACTTATTCTGGACATTTTTTATAAATAGAATTACACAATATGTTGTCTTTTGTGAATGGCTTCTTTTACTTAGCATGTCTTCAAGTTTCATCTCTGTTATGCCATGTATCAGAACTTTATTTCTTTTTATAGTTGAATAATATCCCATTATGTGAATATACTACATTTTGTATATCTATCAGTTGATAGACTCCTTAAATCATTCTTAAATCTCCAGAATCTGGGCCCATGGATATTCAAAAGCCAAATAGTAAGTAAATTTGTTTTCCTTTGTGTTTAGAGAGCTATTTAAGCTAACCTATTTATTTTACTTTTTATTGTCCAACACTTAGGGTTGAATTGGATTGGGGGCAGGAGGAAAAGGGGACAACAGAGGATGAGATGGCTGGATGGCATCACTGACTCAATGGATGTGAGTCTGAGTGAACTCTGGGAGTTGATGATGGACAGGGAGGCGTGCTGCGATTCATGGGATTGCAAAGAGTCGGACATGACTGAGTGACTGAACTGAACTGAACTGAATTAAGTATGTGAGTATGTGTTCATAAGAATGAACCCCATTCTATCAATGCTAGTCAAATTCCTATGTGCATCAAAATCACCTGAAGAATGCATGAAAACACTGATTCTTAGCCCCACCCTCAGATATTCTGATTCAGTAGGTGAAGAAATAGGGCCTGAGGATCAACATTTCTGTCAAGTGATGTTGCTGTTGCATGTAAAAGGGCCACATTTTGGTAATACTGCAATATGACACTTTTATAATCAAAAAAATAATATACAGGCTTACCTCAGAGATATCGCTGATTCAGTTCCAGACCACCGCAATAAAGCAAATACTGCAGTAAAGTGAGTCACATGAATTTTTTCGGTTTCCCAGATCATATAAAAGTTATATTTAAACTATACTGTAGTCTATTAAGTAGGCGGTAGCATTATGTCTAAAAGAGAGTTATGGGTATCTTTAATTAAAAATACTTTATGCTAAAACATGCTAACCACCTTCTGAGCCTTCAATGAGTCACAATCTTTTTGTTGGTGGTGAGTCTTGCCTGAATGTCGATGGCTGCTAACTGATCAGAGTGGTGGTTGCTGAAGGTTGGGGTAGCTGTGGCAATTACTTAAAGTAAGACGACAATAAAATTTGCCACATCCATTGACTCTTCCTTTCATGAAAGTTCTCTCTGTAGCAGGCAATGTTGTTTGGTAGCATTTTGCCCACAGTAGAACTTCTTTTAAAATTGAAGTCACTCTTCTCAAACCCTTCTGTTGCTTTTTCAACTAAGTTTATGTGACATTCGAAATCCTTTGTTGTCATTTGAATAAACATCAATCTTCAGTTCAGTTCAGTTCAGTTCAGTAGCTCAGTCATGTCTGACTCTTTGCGACCCTGTGAACCGTACCTCGCCAGGCCTCCCTGTCCATCACCAACTCCTGGAGTTTACCCAAACCCACGTCCATTAAGTCAGTGATGCCATCTAACCATCTCATCCTCTGTCGTCGCCTTCTCCTGCCTTCAATGTCTCCCAACATCAGGGTCTTTTCAAATAAGTCAGCTCTTCACATCAGGTGGCCAAAATACTGGAGTTTCAGTTTCAAAATCAGTCCTTCCAATGAACACCCGGGACCAGTGTCCCCTAGGATAGACTGGTTGGATCTCCTTGAGGTCCAAGGGACTCTCAAGAGTCTTCTCCAGCACCACAGTTCAAAAGCATCAATTCTTCTGTGCCCAGCCCTCTTTATAGTCCAACTCTCACATCCATACATGACCAGTGGAAAAAGCATAGCCTTGACTAGACAGACCTTTGTTGGTAAAGTAATGTCTCTGCTTTTGAATATGCTATCTAGGTTGGTCATATCTTTTCTTCCAAGGAGTAAGCGTCTTTTAATTTCATGGCTGCAGTCACCATCTGCAGTGACTTTAGAGCCCCCCAAAAATAAAGTTGGCCACTGTTTCCACTGTTCCACCATCTATTTGCCATGAAGTGATGGGACCGGCTACCATGATCTTCATTTTCTGGATATTGAGCTTTAAGCCAACTTTTTCACAGTATCTTACCAGGAATAAATTCTCTCTCAAGAAACCACTTTCGTTGCTCATCCATAAGAAGCAGCTCCTCATCCATGAAAATTTCATCATGAGATTGAAGCACTTCAGTCACATCTTTCGAGATCAACTTCAAATTTTAGTTCTCTTGCTATTTCCACCACATCTGCAGTTACTAATATTTTGAAACCCTCAGAACTGTTCATAAAGGGTTGCTATCAACATCCAAACTCTTGTTATTATTGATGTTTTAACCTCTTCCCACAAATTATGAATGTCCTTAGTGGCATCTAGGATAGTGAATCCTATTTGAAATGAGGTGACAGTCACTCAGTCGTGTCTGACTCTTTGCGATGCTATGGACTATACAATCCATGGCATTCTCCAGGCCAGAATACTGGAGTGGATAGCCATTCCCTTCTCCAAGGGATCTTCCCAACCCAGGGATNTCTAGGATAGTGAATCCTATTTGAAATGAGGTGAAAGTCACTCAGTCGTGTCTGACTCTTTGCGATGCTATGGACTATACAATCCATGGCATTCTCCAGGCCAGAATACTGGAGTGGATAGCCATTCCCTTCTCCAAGGGATCTTCCCAACCCAGGGATCAAACCCAGGTCTCTTGCACTGCAGGTGGATTATTTACCACCTGGCCACCAGGGAAGCCCAGAACTACCAGGGAAGCCCAGTCTAGATTTCAATTTATTCTGCCCAGATACATCAGGGAAACCACTATATATAGCAGCTATAACCTTATAAAACATGTTTGTTAATAATAAGACTTGAAGGTCAAAATTACTCCTTGATATATGAGCTACAGAATGGATGTTATATGAGTAAGCATGAAAACAGCATGAATCTCATTGTCCATCTCCATCAAAGCTCTTGGGTGACTAGGTGCATTGTTTGTGAACAGTAATATTCTAAAAGAAATTTTTTTTTTTTCTGAGCAGTAGATATCATCAGTGGACTTAGTATACTCAGTGAACTATGTTGTAAACAGATATGCTATCATCCAGGCTTTGTTGTTCCACTTGCAGAGCACAGGCCGAGTAGATTTAGCCTTATTCTGAAGGGCCCAAGGATTTTCAGAATGGTAAAAGAGTACTTTTCAACTTCAAGTTACCAGCTGCTTTAGCCCCTAACAAGAACGTCTATTCTATTTTCAATGGAAGGTTGTTTCCCCTAAGTTGAAAATTTGTTGTTTAGCATAGCCACCTTCATTAACTAGCTTAAGCTAGCTCTTCTGGATAAGTTGCTAAAGCTTCTACATCAGCACTTACTGCTTCACCTTGCACTTTAGTGTTATGAAGATGATTTCTTAAATAACATGAACCAACATCTGCTAGCTTCAAACCTTCCTTCCACAGCCTCTTCACTACTTTCCACCTTCCTAGAATGGAAGAGAGTTAGGACCTTGCTCTAGATCAGGCTTTGGTTTAAGGGAATATTGTGGCTGCTCTGATCTTCTATCCAGATAACTAAAACTTTCTCCAAATCAGCAATAAGGCTGGTTCACTTTCTTACCATTAATGTGTTCACTGGAATATCACTTTTAATTTCCTTCAAGAATTTTTCTGCTGCATTCACAGCTTGGTACTGGCATAAGAGGCCTAGCTTTTGTCTTATCTCAACTTAGTCATTTCTGGCTTTTGATTTAAAGTGAGCGAGATGAGACTCTTCCTTTTATTTGAACACTTAGAGGCTATTGCAAGGTTATTCACTGGCCTAATTTCAATGTTGTGTCTCAGAATAGAGGTCTAATGAGAAGGTGAAAGATGAGGGGATCAGCCAGTTGGAGCAACCAGGACACACACAACATTTACCAAGGTCACTGTCTTGTACGGGTGCAGTTTGTGAAACCCCAAAGTGGTTATAATAGTAATACTAAAGGTCACTGATCACAGGTCACCATAACAAATAAATAATAGTGAAAATTTGAAATATTGAGAGAATTACCAAACCGTGACACAGAGACCTGAAGTGACCAAATGCCGTGGAAACATGTCACTGTAAGACTTGTTCAATACAGGGCTGCCACAAACTTTAACTCATAAAAAATACAATTATCTGGGAAGCAAATAAAGTGAAGCACAGTGAAACAAGTTGTGCCTGTAGGTAAGCGTTGTCCACACTGTACCAGATTACTCTCATACCCTAAAGGATGAACACACAGAAGAAATTTCTGAAATCTATGATAACCACAGAAACCCTGTTTGGAGCATGCTACTAGGTGCCATTTCTGTCCTTTATCGAGCCAATCTTTGCATGAAATGTTCTCTTGGTATCTCTAATTTTCTTGAGGTGATCTTTAGTCTTTCCATTCTGTTGTTTTCCTCTATTTCTTTGTATTGATCACTGAGGAAGGCTTTCTTATTTCTCCTTGGTATTCTTTGGAAATCTGCATTCAGATGCTGATATCTTTCCTTTTCTCCTTTGCTTTTCACTTCTCTTCTTTTCCTAGCTATTTGTAAGCCTCCCCAGACAGCCACTTTCCTTTTTTGCATTTTTTTTTCCATGGGGATGGTCTTGATCCCTGTCTCCTGCGCAATGTCATGAACCTCATTCCATAGTTCATCAGGCACTCTATCTATCAGATCTAGTCCCTTAAATCTATTTCTCACTTTCACTGTATAATCATAAGGGATTTGATTTAGGTCATACCTGAATGGTCTAGTGGTTTTCCCTACTTTCTTCAATTTAAGTCTGCATTTGGCAATAAGTAGTTCATGATCTGAGCCACAGTCAGCTCCTGGTCTTGTTTTTGCTGACTGTATAGAGCGTCTGCATCTTTGGCTGCAAAGAATATAATCAATCTGATTTTGGTGCTGACCATCTGGTGATGTCCATGTGTAGAGTCTTCTCTTGGGTTGTTGGAAGAGGGCGTTTGCTATGGACTTAACAGAAGCAGAAGATATTAAGAAAAGGTGGCAAGAATACACAGAAGAACTGTACAAAAGAGATCTTCACAACCAAGATAATCACGATGGTGTGATCACTCACCTAGAGCCAGACATCCTGGAATGTGAAGTCAAATGGGCCTTAGAAAGCATCACTACGAAAAAAGCTAGTGGAGGTGATGGTATTCCAGTTGAGCTGTTTCAAATCCTGAAAGATGATGCTGTGAAAGTGCTGCACTCAATCTGCCAACAAATTTGGAAAACTCAGCAGTGGCCACAGGACTGGAAAAGGTCCATTTTCATTCCAATCCCAAAGAAAGGCAATGCCAAAGAATGCTCAAACTACCGCACAGTTGCACTCATCTCACATGCTAGTAAAGTAATGCTCAAAATTCTCCAAGCGAGACTTCAGCAATATGTGAACCGTGAACTTCCTGATGTTCAAGCTGGTTTTAGAAAAGGCAGAGGAACCAGAGATCAAATTGCCAACATCTGCTGGATCATGGAAAAAGCAAGAGAGTTCCAGAAAAACAT
>SJYX01008231.1:43377-79900 GCA_006410675.1 Oreotragus oreotragus | reverse complement strand
GGATCATGTCATCTGCAAACAGTGAGAGTTTTACTTCTTCTTTTCCAATTTGGATTCCTTTTATTTCTTTTTCTGCTCTGATTGCTGTGGCCAAAACTTCCAGAACAATGTTGAATAGTAGTGGTGGAAGTGGGCACCCTTGTCTTGTTCCTGACTTTAGGGGAAATGCTTTCAATTTTTCACCATTGAGGATAATGTTTGCTGTGGGTTTGTCATATATAGCTTTTATTATGTTGAGGTATGTTCCTTCTATACCTGCTTTCTGGAGAGTTTTTAATTATAAATGGATGTTGAATTTTGTCAAAGGCTTTCTCTGCATCTATTGAGATAATCATATGGCTTTTAGTTTTCAATTTGTTAATGTGGTGAATTACATTGATTGATTTGCACATACTGAAGAATCCTTGCATCCCTGGGATAAAGCCCACTTGGTTATGGTGTATGATCTTTTTAATGTGTTGTTGGATTCTGATTGCTAGAATTTTGTTAAGGATTTTTGCATCTATGTTCATCAGTGATATTGGCCTGTAGTAGAAAACTGGTGGCTTATAGGCTGAGCTGAACAGCTATTGAGAGGATGGTTAACCCTTAGGGGTTAACCTGTTTTTCTAGAAAGTCCTGAACTAGTATTTTTTTTTTCCCCCACCTTTCCAGAGTCGCTCACCTAATCCTTTATACAAATATATTTTTGCATATAAATCTTCAATTTCTTTTCCCTTACATACCTCTATCTATGCCTCCAGACAGTTTTTAAGAATAATGACTTTTTTGTCTTAACAGATGAACATTTCAAGTTAGATTTCCCTCTTCATAACCCCTCTGCTTCTTGTATTTTTGTCTTTGTGCTCTCTTATTGCGTGACCAAAATTATGTTCTGGGAAAAAAATCTAGTAAATCAGCTCAGAGACTGGCCATAAATATCTGATGCTTATCACTGTATTAAGTCAATAGTTTAATTTTATAGACTGATGATGACTAACTTTGCTATAGGAGAAATTTTGGCTCCTAATTTTTCTCAAGACCTTTAGTCAAGGTTCAGGGAAATGGGATTAGCTAAAGGAATGGTTTTCAGGAACTCATTTAAAACACATTCTTGACTCTTAGCACCTGCTCTCACTTGCACTGTATAAAGAAATCCTGCACAGGGATATAAAAGTATAGTTTTATCCCAACCGTCATGGTTATTAAAGACTGATATTTACTAAATGCATCTATGTAGCAGGTATTATACTAAGGTGTTACATATTTTATTCTCATTTATTTATCAAAATAAACGATGGAATCTTTATTCAATTATCAGTCCCATTTATAACAACTATACTTCTGTTTTCAGTGTGATGCTCATGGAAGCATAGGAAAATTAAAGATTAAAAGACTTTGAGAGTTTACATCATCCGTTTCCTAACTTCCAGGTCAGATGAAACTATTCCTTTCAGAACTATAAGGAAAGAAAAATAAATCTATTTAACCTATCTAAAAATAATTTTAAAAAATTTAAAACCTATTTGAAAATAATTTAAAATATTTTAATGACGCCTCTACCGCTTTCAGTTACTTGTTTTGGTATATAATAATTATTACTATAAATTCTTCTATTTGATATACAGCCCACAAATTGTGGTACTTCATTTGGAATTTTATCTAGAGGTTCATCTAGAATTTTGGGTTTTTTCCAACTGAGATTTTAAACTAGGTGATTTACTTGTGCTGAGACCCTCCTTTTATAGTACACAGAGCTCTCTCTGAAACCCCCATAGTATCATCTGAATTGAGAAATAGTATGTGTCTGCATATGTGTGTGTGTTTAATTCAGAGATCAATAAACACAAAAGAAAAATAAAATCTCTGCCTAATGTCTCTTTAAGTCAGCAGTGTTATTCAGGGCTGGAGTCAGAATCTTGGCATTTAGTTGCCATCATCACATATTGTACATCAACCATGAACTAAGTAGTTGGGATAAACAATGACAGGGCTTTTTCATGTGGACTGGATAGAAAACTTGTTATGTCAAGCCCTAAAACTTCCTGTCTCTGTTTAGTTCTTGATTAAATTACCTGTTTTATATCCTCCTCTTTGTGATGGGCATGATCAGCAGTCATAAAATATAAAATGCTATTCATGTATTGATTAGTAATTTATTTTTCATCGTATTCATCTAAGAAACTGTATTTAGATCATAAACTATTATATTCTCCTCACTTTATAGATGCATAAAACAAAGCTAATGATAACGGCATGCCCTTGTTTAAGTTTCTATGCTCAGAAAATGAGAGAAAAGAGTATGTGTGTGTTGTGTGCATTTGTGTGTGAGCAGTAGGATCATCAGGTGTGTATGGGGTTGGGTTGATTTACAGCCTCTGATTTTTTTCTGTCCTACACCGTCTCCTTTGATGGCCATCTATTTCTACTTATCATGCAAATGGTTTTGTGTAGTGATGTCAAGGACCCCTGAAACAGTCTATTCAGTAACATGTACACTGTGGTAAAGAGAAGTGATTATTGAAAACTTGGAACTATCTCTCTGGGTTCTCAAGAAAAGACCAAAGACTGTGGATTCCATAGGAAAGTGATATAAAAAGAGATCTAGAATCCTAAAACAAAGAGAAAATGCTCAGAGAAAGAGAAAAGGACAGCCTGGGAAAGACACACTATCCCAGTAGCCTACAAACCCAAACCAAGAGCTGATGTTTCCTGTTGGCCCAGGTCTACCACCAGATCTCAGGGAACTCAGCCAGGGGACCCAGGCTTGCATAGGGAGAACCACAGAGTGGAGCCAGGAGGATAGCGTGGACTCTTCCTGCAGCCAGCAGATAGATCCTAAGCCAGAGAAACACTGATTAGGTAGGCTCAGGCTTAAGTTCAGTTCAGTTCAGTTCAGTCACTCAGTCGTATCTGACTCTTTGTGACCCCATGAATCGCAGCACGCCAGGCCTCCCTGTCCATCACCATCTCCTGGAGTTCACTCAGACTCACGTCCATAGAGTCCGTGATGCCATCCATCCATCTCATCCTCGGTCATCCCCTTCTTCTCCTGCCCCCAATCCCTCCCAGCATCAGAGTCTTTTCCAATGAGTCAACTCTTCGCATGAGGTGGCCAAAGTACTGGAGTTCCAGCTTTAGCATCATTCTTTCCAAAGAAATCCCAGGGTTGATCTCCTTCAGAATGGACTGGTTTGATCTCCTTGCAGTCCAAGGGACTCTCAAGAGTCTTCTCCAACACCACAGTTCAAAAGCATCAGTTCTTTGGCGCTCAGCCTTCTTCACAGTCCAACTCTCACATCCATACATGACCACAGGAAAAACCATAGCTTATCTAGGTTGGTCATAACTTTTCTTCCAAGGAGTAAGCGTCTTTTAATTTCATGGCTGCAGTCACCATTTGCAGTGACTTTGGAGCCCCCCCCCCAAAAAAAATAAAGTCTGACACTGTTTCCACTGTGTCAAGCTTAAGAGAGAGCTTTATCTTCTGAAAAGTGGATGCAGGGGCAGACTTACCCTCTGTCTGAATGAAGTTGTGTGTCTACATGGGGTTGCAGAGTTATTTTCATTCCACTTTTTCTTCTCTTAACTACCCAACCCAGGGCTTCTGACATTTCCCCCCATCAAGCTTGCTTTTAGAAATTTCATTCTGTATTCGCTAACCTGATTTACTTTCAGCCTGAAATTTAAAAGTAAAATGCCCTCCTTCCTTTGATTTTTTAAATTCAGATTCTTTATTACAAAGACCTAATAGACTGAAACTCTTATCTGTTGGGTCAACACTACTATGCTCCCTGGACACAAGTTGTTCTCTATTTCCAAGTCCCAAGAAACTAAAAGATGTCACTGAAGCCCTGATCCTCCTCTCCACAAATCCCTGCACAACTTATTTGTTAAGAGAGTGGTGACTTTCTCTATTTTTATTTAACAGACATTTCTGTAACTCCTGTTATATGCCAGGAGCTGTTTTGAAATATTGTACAAATATTAACTTTATTAATTCTCACATCAACCTAATGAAGTTGGTTCTGATTATTCCATTTCACAGATGAAGAATCTGAGTCATGGAGAAGTGACCTGACTTGCCTCAGTTGTGCAGTGAAACTGGACTTCCAGCTCAGGTATTCTGACTCAGAGTCCTTCACTCTTAACCATCACTGCATGCTGAATTTCAGTCCTACTGATATTCACCACCTGTACTTAAAAAAAAAAAAAAAAACATTTGGTACTAACTTCTCTTACTTATGTGGGAGTAAGATTATACAGTGGGATCCCCTTATTTGTTCAAGTTAAGCCTCCAGTGTTTACTTACCACTTTGTTCTACTTGTATTGAAAATACCTTCACTATGTTTTTAGCTCAAGCCTTTATGTTTAGTCACAGGACTGTTAGGGGCACTGAGGACCCTGCAAAACTGTTTTACAGGGCTTAAGGATGGATATGACCAAACCTGGAACCTTTTTCTGGGCCAAAACCACACAAGGAAAGAAGAGAAACAACTCAGTAGGCAAGGGTGCTCAGTTAAGCCACATAGTTTAGATTCTTAGAATCTGGTATCATCTGCGCCACCCATGATGAGTCACTTCTACAGTCCCTGCCTTCTTATGGGCTGAAGCTTGGTCTTGACAGTGAGGAATTTCAGCAGGAATGGATGTCACCAGCTCCTTATACAGTCACAAAATCACCTCTGTTGGATTCAGAGCCATGGAGCAACCACACTGCCTTCCTTCTTGCCTGTGAAGCTCCCATGGCCTCCCCAACATCCAAAGTAAGAGAGGGAGTGGAGAAGGGAGGTTAGAGAAGGCAAAGGGAGAAGAGAGGAGAGGAGGAAAGGAAATCCTTTCATTAAGTGCCCAAATAGACCATCAACCTCTGGACTGTTCTTTCTGACTCCCTTCCAATATGTATTTCATATTTTGTACTGTAAAGCTCCCATCTAACCTCAGAATTCTGCTGCTTAAGACGCTCCATAACTTCTGATTGCCTCAAGTTTAAGTCTAAACTCCCAAGCATGGGGGACAAAGTTCTTGATAATCCGATCCCTCCTTGTTCCTTCTATTTTGCCTCTCAACTCTTTCCGTATTCCTATATTCTCTTTATCCTCACTTCATCTCCCTTCTTCTCCTCTTTCTTCCTTTCTTCTCTCCTCCTCTCTCTGTTTGTCTTTCTACCCCAGCCTACCTCCCCTCTGCCCCTCTTCCCCTTACCCTCCATCCATGTCAGACTGATTATAGTTCTCTAAAACAACTACCATCCTCTTGTTTCTTGATCCTCCCTGTGTCTGAAATTCCTTCTCCTATTCCTTTAATCTGTTGACTAACTCCTTCTTGATCCCTAAGACCCCACCAAGCTTTCCTCCAGGAAGCCCATTCCCTGACCCTGCTCCCTTTCTGCCTCATGTTAAGTCCCACACATTGCACCTCATGGTATTTTATTTTCCAGTCATTATTCTTCCCTCCCACTTTTCCAAGGAAGGGAAGGCATCCTTGTCCTGCTATCTCTGCAAAACACAATGTCTGGTACATGGAAAACACAAGCAAATATTAGCTGAATAAATGACATCAATAATCCATAGCTGCTTAAGCTGGTGCCCATCCCAGGCAAGGGGCTCAGTCTACTTTCCTCATGGATTAGAAGTCAGACTCAAAAGGAGGTCAAGTCATTTGAACAGAGCATGAAGCTATTCATATTACAGCTAGGATGAGAACCCAAACTCTTGGGCTATGAGCTTCTTGATGATGACGAAGAGGAACACATCTTACTCATCTTGTGACTCCAGCACAGAGCATCAGGTCTGGAAAGTAGCAGCACAGAGCATCAGGTCTGGAAAGTAGCAGCTGCCTAATGAATGAATGAATGAGTACAATGACACCAAGTTCTTTCCACTGCCTAGGGCAACATGGAACAGCAACTCAGCAGTATTACATTTGGTTTAATCATACTTGACAATGAACCTGAACAATTAGAGCCCTAGGATTCAGATTGGCATGCAAGTTACCTGCTGGCAAGATTTACCAGTCATGCTGACAATTACCAAATTGCTTTTACTTTGTACGATACTGACATAAAATGCCTTTGCTTTCTGCATTGATGCATTGCAATGGTTGATTTGGCATCATATTCAGAGGTGGCCCAGATATACTGTTACCACCATTCCAACAGTAAGAGGCTGCTGCTATTTTTAAACTTCCCCTGGAAAGTAGATGATATGATTCGCTTGCTTATCCATTCTGATGTCACTCAAAGCTCCGGGGAGGAAAGTTCCTCTTTACATCCTGCTAAAATTGCTTCTACCTTGTATTTGGAATGTTTCTCCTTACAGGTCAGATGACAGCTGATAGGCAAGGTTTCTGCTCCAGTGTTCCTGGCTGAGTAGACAGCACAGATAAGAGAAACTAAGCTACCCTGTGCTGCTAACACAGACTGCATGTATCGGGGACTGGTTAGCGTTGTCATCTGAGCAGTGTTCAAGAGGCTTACAGAGGAGTTGCATACAGTGGTCATCTTATTGGTTTTCTGAGTGCAAAGAGTGACCCAAAATAGCCAGAATTTCAAATTTTAACTTTCCAATTATGGAACTTGCTTCAGGTTCATATACTTATTACCTTCTCTGGACCTCTTCCCGCCAGCCCCCACCCTACACCAATCTGTAAAATAATC
Source organism: Oreotragus oreotragus (assembly GCA_006410675.1). Classification (NCBI taxonomy): domain Eukaryota; kingdom Metazoa; phylum Chordata; class Mammalia; order Artiodactyla; family Bovidae; genus Oreotragus; species Oreotragus oreotragus. Next base: position 73,262 of record SJYX01008231.1, on the reverse strand, counting down.
CTGATAATAATATAACTATCTTTGGTGTTTGGTAAATATAATTCATGTAACACTTCATATAATGCCTAGCACATGGTGGACAGTTAATATTACAAACATATACATGCACGTGCATACCTCCCAGGGCTGTGAGCAATCATTCTCATGGTTAAATCAACATTTGTGCTGTGTCTTTTTATTTAGGAACTCACATTTGAAAACACTGTTTTTGTTTTTGTTTTTCTATTTGTACCTTCTTAATTCCTCTACTGATTATTTGCAGCCCTGGACATGCTCTGAGGAGGACTTCCTGATTTCTTCCAGTCCACGCAGGACCTCCCAAAGCAAATGTTTTGTTCCTGGCCATAGCTTTACATCCTGCAATGCAGGAGACCCAGGTTTTATCCTTGGGTCAGGAAGATCTCCTGGAGAAGGGAATGGCTATCCACTCCAGTATTCTTGCCTGGAGAATTTCAAGGACAGACGAGCTTGGTGAACTACAGTCCATGAGATCACAAAGAGTCAGACATGAATGAGCAACTGACACTACCACCAAATATTTTATTAGACTGTCCCAAGTGTGCGTCTTGAATTTGGTGAAATTCAGTTCTTTCAACACAATAATAGAGGCAGTAGGAGGAAAGAGAGAGAGAATTTCATTTATGTGCATGTAAGATAGCAAGAGGACAGTGGATAACCTACCTGCCTCTTTCTGCTTCTCATCAAAATCTTTTAATCTGTACAGCATCTTAAAAAAAAAAACACTTTTCTATTATAATCATCATCTTCTAAGACAATGATGGACTTGCTACTTGCCATTTTAAAAAAGAAAAACAAAACACACTAACATAAGGGACTTTTCTGGTGGTCCAGTGGCCAAGACTCCATGCTCCCAATGCTGGGGGCCAGGGTTTGATCCCTGGCCAAGGAACTAGATCCCACATGTCAAAACTAAAGAGTTCGTATGCTGCAACTAAAAACTCACATTACACAACTAAGACCTGACACAGCCAAATAAATAAATATTTAAAAAGCAATATATACAGTACTATAAAGTTAAAAAAATAATAAATAAATAAAAAGCAATATAAAGTAGCACTGCACTGTTTCTACCTCAGCAGCTAGACTGTGATGTCTTTACCACTAGAATGCTTACAGCTTCTAACCTCTAATTAGGACTTTGTTAGCTTCGTGGCAGATGTAGAGGAGCTGGAGGAAGTGATGGGAAATGCATGAGTCTTTCCCTGTCTAGGAACATGGCAGAATGGGATTTACTCTGCAGTCCCTGGAATGCGTAGTCAGAGGCCCACCTGATCCCTAGATATGATGACTTTGAGGGGGCATTTCAGCATTGGCATACTCACTCAAGGGTTCAGCAGCCTCCTAAGCTGTGTGGAGCACACAGTTCAGGGGTCCCTGGGTGGGTCCTCAGAGAAGGTCGCCGACTTGCTTGTTTCTCATAATTCTCCCCGTCAGAGAATTGTATTGACACAAAGGAGAAGTTGTCTCTGTGGGTCCAACTGTTTGCTGCTACTGCTGGCTTTGGCTCCTCCTGCCTCTTTCCAGGGATGGGGTCCAGACTAGGGTGATAGCTTTGACAAGGTGGAGAGGGGAGGGGAGGGGAGGGGGGCCACTCTTTAGAGCAGGACAATCTGGCAAAAATATTGAACCCATTAGGACGCACGTAGGGGGCTTGGCCCACAAGTCTGCCCTAGTTTCAGTGCTGCCAAAAATGCCTGGTGAAGTAATTAAAACATAAGTTTGTCTAACAATTCAGACTTTTCCAAAATTCCTTCACACTCAGAGCCCCACTTTGTGCACAAATCAGCCCAGGTCTGCAATGAGTCTCATGTTACAGCTGAAGACAGGGATATCAGAGAAGTTAATTGTCTTCTCCGAGACCACGAAATACTTACGTTATCAGGGACTGGAGTCTCTCAGTGATATGTTCCTGTCTTTTACTGTTTTGATCCTAGTACCTAATACAGAGCCAGGCTATCAGAAGTGTGTTGAATAAATGAGACTGGGCTGGAGGCCAATTTTCTCTCCAGGATTAGGGTAGCCAGATTAGGCAGGTAAAAACACAGGAGTCTCAGCTAAATTTAAATTTAAGATAAACACAAAGAATGTTTTCAGTATAAGTGTGTCCCATAGTCATCTCATGAATATCTCTCTTGCTCTCACTCTCTCAAAATTTTTTCAGTCCCCCTTTTATTTTAATAGGATACATTTCAATGTCTTTCCATTTGTAATCTTTGTTGTCAACAACTAAAATTCACTAAAATCTCCAAATGCTGACATTTGGCTTTCTACTTATTGAATACTTCGATAAAATACTTTCAATATATTTTTAATCAATACAGACAAATTAAGACAGCTTGCTCACAAAAACCCTAAAGTGTCTTAAATTGACTTACTAAGTAATTCCTTAGCAGATTAAATATTTCTAAAATGTGACTTGTGAGGAGTAGCAAAGAGTAAATGTATGTTCTATCATGTTAAATTATTATTTTTATTAAATGTCAGCTTTGTCACAAAAATTTGTAGTTGGATTTTTCTGTGTGTTTATTAAAATACTTCTAACATTTTCCACGACAGTTGTTACATTTAACAAGCTTATTATTTTATAATAATTTGAGAAAAATTATTGTCAGAAAGTTGCAAAGATAGTACACAGAGCTCTCTAATACTGCTTACTCAGTTTGTCTCATTTTTAATATCTTACATAACTGTGGCACATTTGTCATATATGAAACCAACATTACTATTAACTGAATTCTATACTTTACTAAGATTATTCTAGTCTTTCTACCGAGGTGCTTCTTTTATTCTAGGATATGATTCCATCTAGGATACCACATGACATTTTGTTATATCTCCTTAGTCTCCTTTGGTCTATGGCAACTTATTTGTCTTTCCTTCTGAGTTTTGGGACAGATTATTTGGTAGAGTGTCCCTAAATTTGAGTTTGATGTATTTCTAATGATTAGCCTGGGGTTTGGATTTTGGGAAGGAAGACCACAGGGGTGAAGTGCCCTTCACAGCACATCCTTCAGGGTCACATGCTATCAACATGACATCACTGGTGAGGTTAACCGTGATTGCTTGATTAACAGTCTTGCTAGGGGCCTCTACTCTGAAGGCATCTTTTCCCCTTTCCATAGTCCATGTGATCATATATTAAAATATGGTTCACGTACTATACATGACCACAAAGGAAGCTGGGAGCCCACAATAGAATTCAAGGAAAACCCTATGGCTTATTTTAAGGCAACTATTGATGATGATGCTTTGTTGAAGATGAAAAATGCAAAACAAATGTTAAACAGTATAAGATACAAGGACAGTAAGCATCACAGGAACTGTCCTAGGCAAACTGGGGCAAGTGAACAACTTACTCAAGTCTGTCTGCCATTGTGTAGGCCCCTTCCCTTGAAGGCCAAGGTTTTGGTAAAACTCACAGTAGTTATCTCCTTCAAGATGATGAGAACCCTGTTCAAGTTCATACACTGGTAGAATTTCTCTCCCCACTATCCAGCAGCTGGTACCTTGCCCAGTTAATCTGCCATGCTGGGTTCCTAAGAGGGGCCACCCAGGGGAGTATCCAGCCACATGCTGCTCCATAGGACTAACATTTTGTCCCAGACTGTATGAGCTGGGCTGGATCACACAGAAAATTTGAAACTGTCTCTCTTTTCTTTGATTCTCCTCCCTTAGAGGCAGCATCTGCCATAGATCTTTAGCTGTCACTCTTTTGTCCCTTTCTTCAAGGGTTTTTGGGCAAAGGATGGGCCCACTGAGAAAATTTCCAGAGTCCACTTCTTCCAAGGAGAAAACCAAAGAGGAAAGTGAGATGAGTTTTGCAGCCTTTTTACCCTCCATTCAATGAGAAAAGCTCCATTCCTGGAGAAGGTGGTGGGCAGAGAATTGCAACACACTGGCCTCATAGGGTATGCATGTGTGAGGCTGCCATTTTGTTCTTTGCTTTGAATATATATCAGAGTCAAGCTCAAGCTAGGCAGAGGACAGTGTGTGTCTGTGTATGTGTGTGTGTGTGTTGTGGGTGCAGGGAGAGGGCAGCTTATACCTCTGATACTCATAAATTCACTTAAGTTATCAAACACTTGTCATGGGATATACACTGGACTACTTCTTGGAGATATATAAATACAACACAAAACCCCTGACCTTATGGAGTTCATGGTTTCAATCAAAATCTTTCTCTCTATAATAGAAAACTGAAAATTCCAACTTGCTAAGTCCAATCACAGAAATGTCCATATTTTCAGGAAGTCCATGGCTTAGAATCTGAATGGGAGCCAAACAAACCCACCAGCTGCACACTTACTGTGCTCTGAGTTTTGGTCCAAATTCAAGTGCAACCTGGAAATAGCTACCTAGGAAGAGCAGTAATGCTGAACAAGGGTGTCTTGGTTTACAGCTGGCGCTTGGTGGTTGGGAGAAATCATGGATTTTGGCTCTTGTGGTATTTGCTCTCTGAAGTGCGTATGATGTTACGATAATCAATGGCATCTTTATGACAGACATAAATAGTAGTAAGAGATATATACTTTTGTTGGTATAATTTTCTCTCATTTTCATCTTTAGGCTTCTTCTGGCTTGAGCCTTATGATGACTTGGTGCTGGGCCCAGATCATGTTTCACTGAGGGTTTGTTTTGGGAGTTAGGGATTGTTCCTTCACCCGACTAGGGAAATTAAACCCTTCTCACGGGAAGTATGGGTCTAGAAAAATCTATTTTGCAAATGTGACTAACCATACCCTATGTAGAAAGTGTTGTTCTTAATGTAGGTGAGTGGACGCTTGCCTGCCTCTGTATCCTTTTTGTTGGAGCCTACTGCTTCTCTTAGTCTGAGCAGGACTCCGTGGAGGGTGTGTGGGTCCCCTAAAACCAAGAGGCCAGCCTCCGCACCCAGAGAGGTGTCCTGTGGGCCACTGTAGAATCACAGAACTTCAGTGTTGAAAACAGAGGGGTGGCCTGAGTTAGGGCGTCTTACTTTACCCATGTGGAGGTCAGTTCAGTAGTAACGCAGACTCCAGTGTCCAGACATTAAGGCTGCTAACCCAGGTTTCCTTCTGCTCAGCCATAGACCACAGGTGACGTGCTACTCTGCTTTCATCTGGACCCAGGTTAATGTTGGCCCAAAGGACTGATAAGGGAAATAAGGGCCATAAAACTTGAGTGAAAGAGAAATTGAGATTTTGAGAATGAATAAATAATCGACAGAGGGAGAATTTAATAAACCTCTTGGCTGTATAATATATCCCTTGATGACAAACAAATTTACTCTGGAGGCTGGCTGAGAGACTACCCCATTCATGAAATAACCCACCAATTCCCTGACCACCATCCATGGAGAGTTTTGGGGATGGACCTCCTTCATTCTCCTTAACTTCCTGCTGGACCCAGGGTGGCCAGGGTATCAGCAAAATGAGGTTCCTGGTAAAAATTGTTGTTGTTCAGTCTCGAAGTTATGTCTGATTCTTTGCAACCCCATGTAGCATGCCAGGCTCCTCTGGTGAAAATAGAGTGGCTTAAATATTTAAAAGACCATCCACAAAGGCTGCCCTCTCTGTGTTCTCTGACAAATTTGGGTTTTCAACACAGGAAATTTCATCACTGTCATTCTTCCCCTCATAAAAATAAGCTCCATGTTTAATTTCATATATAATTAATATTTAATTTTTCCACATATAATTAATATATGAACAGCAAAAATATATGATTCTGGAGTGGTGGATGGACTTACAACCAACAAAGTTGCATGTTGCCAAATGAGTGGGTATTTAAAATTCCTTCTTCCCTTTCCTCTACAACAGAAACTTTATACCTCTTCATTTATCTGAAAGCTAAGGTTGGGGACAGGAATCTTTGACTGTCTGAAGTTTGTTTCAGACCTAGGAACTCAGAAAGAAAGTCATTGTTCATAAGTGTGTGTGGAATGTACTGACTAGAGACATAGAGGCCAATGTCTATATTCTAGCCTCCTGAAAAGCCTTCCTAATTCTCCCCACGCAGGTTCTCCTCATCCTAATTAGAAGTTTCTAAATGAGGCAAGGTGAAATTTCTTTTGCTGATCCCATATAGTAAAACATAGGCTTGGTTGAAAGAGAGCCCTAAGCTGGACCCCCGAGGAAAAGATCAGGCAGTGTTGGTAGTCCTGAGGGTCAGCTGGTTGGGGAGTGGCCACCCGTGGCCTGATTGGTGTAGGCAGGTGANCTGATCCCATATAGTAAAACATAGGCTTGGTTGAAAGAGAGCCCTAAGCTGGACCCCCGAGGAAAAGATCAGGCAGTGTTGGTAGTCCTGAGGGTCAGCTGGTTGGGGAGTGGCCACCCGTGGCCTGATTGGTGTAGGCAGGTGAGGAAAGGCCGGTTTTAATTAGTGTCTGTGATTTTTGACACTCTCAGCCCATCATATGGCATGGCCTTTCTGCAAAGAGCCAAGTAAATTATGTTCCTGGTGACCCAGGATGGTCACAAATGGAAGATTTTCATTGGCTACAAATCTGCTTCATTACTCTCCATTGGGGGTTCCAACCTGAATCCATGGCTCAAGTGTGAAAGTAATATTGTTTCTCCATTTCCCACAAATTAAATTAACTTCAGTTCCTATCCTGTGGTGTTGGCATTCAACCTTATTTTTCACCCCAGCCTCCATTTGATGGTGAGTTTTTAGGCTCTTGTATAGGACCCGCTTCTTGAAGAGAAGCCCATGGGCCTCAGTGGGTGGTCCACTCTCTCATGGAAGAGATGTCCACCATTGTGCTACTGTGCTACCTTCTTGCCCTCCTTTCTTATACTTTCATACTGTGCTTGGGGCTATGGAAGGAACTCCAGGTAGGGCTGTGAATCTCACGCTGAAGCCATGTCGCTCCCTGCAATACTTGGTTGTTCCTCCAACATCCTCCCACCCCTTCAGACATCACCAGGAGCTGCCCCCAGACCTCATTCTTACCCCACCTCCTGCCCTAGAGAATCCCACTGTAGGCAAGTCAATCTTTTCTNCGCTCCCTGCAATACTTGGTTGTTCCTCCAACATCCTCCCACCCCTTCAGACATCACCAGGAGCTGCCCCCAGACCTCATTCTTACCCCACCTCCTGCCCTAGAGAATCCCACTGTAGGCAAGTCAATCTTTTCTCCCTCTCCACATTTCTCTCTATGGTCTCTTGCACTCTGTCATCAAACTCAAATATCTTCAGTGGGTCTAGATTCTGAAAACAACAGCATGAAAATCATTCTCCAGAAGCAGCAAACAATAAAGCCTGCTGTATACCTGAGCAGTAGGAGAATAAATAGGAAATCAATGGAGAAAAACAAAAACTACCCCAGCTACCACTTAAAATAATCAGAGATAGGGACACAGCATGATTGTCACCTGCCTCCCATCCTCCCTTTCTTCCCTGTTTTCTTGGGGTCTTGCTGGCCATTGAGGGCAGGTCATTGTGGCTGCCCATCCCATGCCCTCTGGGTCCAATCTCATAGGCAGCTTAATGGTTTGACTCCCAAGCTCTGGGATATGCTTCACATGTAATATCTCATCAAATCTCCCCAACAATCCTCTAAGATGGGAATGATTAGTACCCCCACATAAAGAGTGAAGCTGCCTCAGAGGGGTATGTTAACTTGTTCAAGGTTGGAATTACTAAGTGGTAGAACTGGCATTTGACCCTAAGCAGCCTCTGAATGACTATTAAAAGTTCAGAAACTGGATTGCTTCCATATCATGGCTTTGTAAATAATGCCACAGTGAACCCTGGGGTGCACGTATCTTTTATTAAATTAGGGTGGTTTTTGTTTTGGTTTTTTTTGTTTTGTTTTTTTTTGTGAATACCTAGAAGTGAAATTGTAGGTAGTTCTACTTTTAATTTTTTGAGGAAATTCCATATTGTTTTCCATAGTGGCTGCACCAATTTATATTCCCACCAACAGTACTAGAGTATTTCCTTTTCTCCATATCCTCACCAACACTTACTATTTATTGTCTTTTTGATAACAGTCATTCTAACAGGTGTGAAGTTATATCTCATTATGATTTTAATTTTTATTTCCCTGATGATTAGTGATGCTGAGCATCTTTTCATGTGTCTGTCGGCCATCTATACGTCTTCTATGACAAAATGTCTATTCAGGTCCTCTGCTCAATTTTTTTAGCTTTTTCAAAACCTGCTTCCATGTCCTTGTTGCTCCTTTATAATTTTCATCTGATATAATTTACATATAGTGAAATGCACAGACCTTGAGAGCATAGTTTAGTGGTTTCTAACAAATATATGTATATAACCCACACACCTATTTAAGATATAGCCTCTACTCATTTTTAACCAGGTTGCGTGTTTGTTTTTTGATGTTGAGTTGCATGAGTTCTATGTATATTTTAGACATTAACTGTTTACCAAATATGTTGCTGTGTGATTTAGTCACTAAGTTGTGTCTGACTCTTGGACCCCATGGATCACAGCCCACCAGGCTCCTCTATACATGGGATTTCCCAGGCAAGGATACTGGAGTGGCTTGCCATTTCCTTCTCCAGGGTATCTTCCCAACCCAGGGATCGAACCCACATCTCCCGCATTGCAGCAGTCTCCTACACTGCAGGTGGATTCTTTACCAACTAAGCCACCAGGGAAACTCTTAGCAAATGTATCATTTGCAAATATTTTCTCCCACTCAGTAGGCTGCCTTCACTTTTTGATAGTTTCCTTTTCTGCGCAAAAGTTTTTTAGTTGGATTTGGTCTCATTTATTTATTTTTGCTTTTGTTTCTCTTGCCCAAGAGATAGATCTTAAAAAGTCTTCCTAAATCTGATGTCAAAAAAAGAGCAACCTAAAGTCATCAGTAGATGACTGGATAATGATGTGGTGTACATATACAATGGACTATTATTCAGCCCCCCTGCCAAAAAAGAAAAAAGAAATCTTGCCATTTGTGACAACATTGATGGATCTAGAAGCTATTATGGTAAATGAGAGATGTCAGAGAAAGAGAGTTACTAAATGATCTCATTTATATGTAAAATATAAAAAATAAAACAAAACAGAATGAAAACCAACTTATAGGTACAGAAAACAAAGGGATGATTGCCAGAGGGAAAGGGAGTGGAGGGGATAAGATAAATGAAAAGGATTAAGAGGTAGAAACCTCCAGTTATAAAATAAAGAAGTCTCAGGGATATAATATATATCATAAAAAATATGGTCATTAATGTTGTAATAACTATGTGTGGGACATACAGTTGCTAGGTTTACCATAGTAATAATTTCATAATACATGTAAATATTAAATCACTATATAATGTGCCAGAAATAAATATAATACTGTACCTAAATCATATTTCAATAGTATAAATAAATAAAATTTCAGTCTTGGAATATTTTTTTCAGGTCCTTGGGCAAGAGAAACAAAAGCAAAAATAAATAAATGAGACCAAATCCATAATAATTTTATGTCCAGTTAGAAATAGCTTTCATTAGGTCCTAGGCAGATGGTGGTCCAATAGCAGGAAGCTCATTGCCTCACCCGATAGTCCCTCCCTTCATAGGTAGATCTGAGTCAGACATTTCAACACAAATACCTTAAGGAACCAGGCAAGGAGTGTTAGTGAAGTAGGTAAGAAAGATAGCCTTGACCTAGAGACAGCAGACCATTGGAAGGTGTTCCTGACCAAATAAACAAAACAAATAAACAAACACCAAGGGAAACAAAGATTTCAGCCACTGAGCTGGAGCAGCTCTGGTCAGATTCAGTGCATCTGAAGAAAGTGCCTGGCATGTAATAAGCTCTCAGTAAGGTTATTTGCTTTTCCTTTACTAATTTGCTGAACAGGGCTGGCCCATCAGAAGTACAGGTTTCATGGAGTAATTGCAAGGTTCATAAAACACAGACTGATGTGAAAGCCTTGCTGAGGAGGACACTTCTGTAGAGATTTCTTCCCAGGCTTAATGCCTGGTCCCCCTTAATCTCCCCATGGGATTTCCCAGGGAAGACAACACCATCATCAATGCCTTTTCTGAATCAAGTTTTCCACAGGGAGTATGGGAAAGAGGAAATGCATTAGTTGCCTAGGTCGGCTGTAACAAGCTGCCACAAACAGCAGAAATGTATTCCCTCACAGTTATGAAAATTGGAAATTGAAAATCAAAGTGTTAGCAGGGCCATGCTCTCTCTGAAGGCTCTAGAGGAAGATTCTTCCTTGACTCTTCCTAGCTCTGATGGTTGCTGGCAATCCTTGACTTTCCTTGGATTAAACTGTTATTACTTTTCTCTGACTCTCGTCTTTTTGTGGACAGTAATAAAAATTGGAATCTTGCATTTGGATAATTTTGTGCAACATTCCAATGCCAACTGTGCATTCGCCCATTAGGAAGTGGGCAAGAAGAAATTATAGGTCTACTGTTCTATAGGATCAATGGTGGCACTGGAACAGAGTAGCTGCAAAGTTGGCCTATTGGAACTGCTGTTTTGTTCCTAAAGCCACTCCTGGTGGCTCAGATGGTAAAGTGTCTGCCTGCAAGCAGGAGATGAGGGTTCAATCCTTGGGTCAGGAAGATCCCTTGGAGAAGAGAATGACTACCCACTTCAGTATTCTTGCCTAGAATTCCATGGACAGAAAAGCCTAGTGGGCTACCATCCCTAAGGTCGCAAAGAGTTGGACATGACTGAGCCTCGTTACCAGGCATGGTGGATTCTCTGAACTTAGTTTTTTGTCTGATTCTTTCCACTGCTCATTTCACAGTATTATCTGACTACTGAGACTTAACCCTTGGAGATTTAGCCCATGACTTCCTCTCTTTGTGTTGCCACATTTTCTAAGTTTGGTATTTGTCTTCTTCTAATCTCTTGGGTTTGGGGAATGTAGCAATCTTTCATCCACCAAGCATGCAGATATTCACTGGGAGCAATATTGGCCAGGTGTTCAAAATCTTAAAGTGAGATAACTGGTATTGTCCAACTGCCAAAGTGAGAATGGCTTCCAGGCCACCCAAAGTGTCCCATCCATGGCTTTTGATGGACAGCTCACCACGAATGGAATGCAGAAAGGCTGGTCAGGGACAAGTGGCTGTCAGCCACAGGGGCTGTGAGCGGTGGGAGAAATACCGCACTGATTCTGTCAAAGTCGCTGTTTCCTTCTATCCTAGGATGCCGTTTTCTATCCCTTAACCCTGATGGACAGGAAGCAGGATATTGGGGTCCCAGTACACCAGACTCTTCGTCCTCTCCTCCTTTCCTTAACCTGAGTTTTCTTTTCATAATGCCTATTTTTTTATAGAGTAAGATTTATCTTGGTGTGCTGCAGTTCATGGGGTCACAAAGGGTTGGACATGACTTAGCAACTAAACAATAACAACAAAGATTTGTCTGGCTTTACTCACAGGTATGGGTAGTGTCCATGTGTGAATGTTTCCCCTGAGCTCTGTTTTTTGTCATTAATACTCTGCCTGCTGGATATGCTTACAATATCTTACAGCTGACTTGTATTTGGCCTTAAACTCTGGGCATCTACTGAAGATGGTCCTCTTCTGACCCTTTCTGAATGTTTATGGGCTAATCGATCAGATTACATAAGTAGTGATTATCCCTCATCTCTACTGTTAACATTTCAGCTGTGATGAGAAAGCCCACGGCATTAAACTTTCAAATTCCTAAGAGGGTGGTTCCTCCTCTCCACCATTCACTCAGGAGAACTGAATGAGACCTACATGGCCTGGGAAGCGTCTGTACTGCAAAGTCTGGGTCAGGACAGAAATGGTTCCATTCTGATCAGCTCTATTGGCATAGTTTGTCCAAAGTGGGCACTATAGCTGTTATAACTACCTGCAGGCCCTCTAATGCCACCATGGCACATAAGGAAACCTCATGTCCATGTGTCAGCATTTTCTCACTGGGCTGGGTGCAAGATGATGAGCAAGCTGCAGTGTGACCATGTTTTCTTCTGTTTCCTTCCCTTTTCCCATCATACTTTTTTCCTCTGCTAACTCACTGTTTAGGCTTCATGACATTCTTGTTTTTATTTCTTATTCAACTCTGACCATGTCTGTTGTATTTAGGTTGTAAATGAAATACACGCTAGTTAGAGATGATAACTCTGAATGTATTTTATTGTCAATCACAGTCTGGGGAACCATCAAGAAAATCTCTCCATCCTTCTCCCTTATATACTGGAAGTTATGGTACAGTGTACCCTAAAGATGGTGCATGATATAATCCAAGATGCAGGCAGAGGACAGAAACCACTGGAGGCACAGAGCTATAGGCAAGAGAAAGGAGTGAACTGACAAAATCATAAGTCCTCTAAATTCTCTGCAATAACTTTTACAGCTCTCCAGTTTCCTGAGTCTTCAAAGATGGCCAGCTAACTCTTCTAGTTTGATGACCTCTTAGTGTTCCTATAGCTTGGATCCACATCAACTGGGCATGCATGCATGATAGGTCTCTTTAGTCATGCCTGACTCTTTGTGACCTTATGGATTGTAACTCACCAGGCTCCTCTGTCCATAGAATTCTCCAGGCAGGAATACTAGAGTGGGTTGCCATGCCCTCCTCGAGGGGATCTTCCTGAGCCAGTGGTCAAACCCGCTTTTTAACATCTCTTGCATTGGCAGGAGGGTTCCTTACCACTAATGCCGCCTGGAAAGCCCATTTCAAATGGGACGGGAGTCCAAAACCACATGCTGATTGACTGAAAACTTATATGATGCTTCTATCAATGGGGTCTTCTGGTTTTCCTTAAGTACCATTTGGGCATTTACTGAGATTAGGATGCCAACTTTTTCTGCCCAGCTTCATATGCTTCCCCACAACCAGCCTTTCTCTTCTGCTTCCTTGTTGGGGTAAATATACTGCCCTGACCTGTAGAGCAACAGAAAATCTGTTCTCAGAGTCCAGATGTATATGCCTACACTCTTCCAGATATGTGTGTACAAAACCATCATATCACCAGTCACTGCCCTCAGCTGGATTTTGCTATCACTTTTGAACCAACAGAATTATAATTTCATAACTTTATCTCTACCTCTATGCTGGATACCAACTAATATCTATATTTGTGTGAGTTCCTGTACACATGTAGAAAGGAGAATTCAAATGTCCTCATCCCAATTCTACAAACAATTTCCATTCTTCTTAACCCTCCAGCTATAGGTTGGTTGGCTTTCTCTAACTGCCTAAAGCATCATATCTATACAGTTCAAGGTCTCCTTGAGCAAATTATGAATTAAGAGAACTTGATGGAGTCTGTATATTAAAAAAATTAAATTAGAAACTTACAGTTTGGGGGTTATAAACAGTATTTGTAGCCTAGAGTGGAAAAAAGAATTTGAACATAGATCTACAACACACTTGCTCATTTGTTTTAGCAGGGATACACTTTGTAAACCTTAATTTTTCAGACCCAAAATGTGTACTTATCTCCCATTCCAAAATTCCTACCTCCTAAACCAATGAGTTGTCACTATGCGGATGCCTTTAATTGATATTTAAAATTCTGTGTAGTGATTTAACTTGGATGTATCTTTAAACAATGCCTTTCTCCAAATAATCATTTGCTTAAGTATCCAATATCCAAAAAGCTGCTGTTCATTTCTGGGGAAATGTGGATCTTTTAGTCTCTGCAGTTTCTCACAGGAGGCTAAGGAGAGGAAATAAGGATATTTATGTTTATCTGATGCAGGGAAAAAAAGAACATAAATGGGAGGCGGCAAGGGAGACCCTCAACCTGGCCTTGGTCTGGTCTCATTTAAGATAGAATAAGTCAGAGTTTGATAAATATACTGGTCCATTGCTACTGTGCACAGATCCAAGACTTGGAATGGAGAGGTGGCTGTGGGGAGGCATGGCGTTTCCTGTGAAGGAAATGGACATTCCTGCAGAATTACTTATTATTTTGCTTTACTTGCACTATTGGTTCCTTAGGAAAACACTTCCTGTAGCCAATTTAGGGAAAATCAGGTTCCTCATGGAGAGTTAAGTATTCAGGAACCAGAACCAGTACAGCCACAGTGAAGATAGGCCAAACCATAACCATTTGGCAAATTATTTCATGAGCAGAAGTCCTATTCCTGCCATCCCTTCAGCTTCTATTGCAGAAAAAGTATCAACTCTACAGAGTGAAAAAAATGAGCTCTTCTGGCTATGATTTGCTTAGTAGAGAAAATTCTGAGCAGACTAAAGCTTTTTTGTTGTTTTTTTTTCTAGCAAGATTTCCATGTGTGTAGCAGAACTCCAAACTGTGTAAAGCTTTAAGAAATTAACTTTTATATGTCTCCTTCTTTTGCTTAACAAGTGCCTCCATCACCATTAGAGTGTTTTTGGGGGAAGGACAGAATCAGTCAGTGAGGACTTACTCTGCTCACCACCTCTGGAAATATCTGATCATCTCTGCACAAGAAATGGAATAAAAAAAATTAACACATCTAACTTTTATGAAAGATATACATCCTCTACTCTCTGTAATCTCAATCTAGATATGTGTTATGTGCTGTGAGCAGTGATTTATGCATGTGTTTTATATTCCTTGATACCAGAGAAAGCCACTCTATCTATACCTTCATTCAAGTGAAACGGTGCATGAGTGAGACAGAGAGAAAAGGCAGTGTAGATGGAGAGAGAAACAGAGATCAGAGATATACCGGCTGCACCAATATTGAAATAAACACCAATAATCACCAAACATCCTGGCAGATAATTGAGCCAGCTGCTCCAGTGTAGGACGGAGACGAGTTTCATTCATCTTGCTCTCCTCCACAGCACCTAATACAATATATGCTGTTTAAACAGCTGCTCAATAAATGTTGGATTTGAATAAAGTCCCTTAGGAATGGAAACAGGCTGTTTGGTGGATGGGTGGAGGGATGCTGGGAGAAGAGTGTTGGTGAGCAGGCAAATACACTCAGGAAAGGGGAAACAGAATGACTGTTAGCTCCTCCCTTTCCTCTCTACTCATGCACAGTGCTTGGGTATCCAAATCACTTCAGCAGTATCACCTTTCCCTTTCATTCAAACTGTGAATGGGGATGCATTCTGTGCTGTTCCCTTATCCTATCTCCATAGTAAGGCTCTTAGGATAAGATAGAAAACCTAGGAGAGGACCCAACAAAGGTTGGGAGGACAGAGGGAACAATAGGGGCTCAAATACTTTATGAATTGAGAGATGATTTCACCATGTATTTTCCTTTAATTGTTAGGGTCCTCCACTCAAGTACACCCCATGGTGGAGGGAGGATGGTATGTAGAGGGGCTTGGGAGCAAGGGAAGGGAGGGAGAGAGAACAGAGCAGAAAGAGACAGAGAGAGGAGAGAGATCTTATCATAATAGACAAGCTTGAAAAAGCACTTAACACCAGAAATCCACCAAGAGCAAGAACAGGTTCCTAGAGCATGTCTTAGTTATAAGCTAATGTTATTTGAAGGCATCTCTTATAGGTCTCACTTAAAAGCCATCTCTTTTCTTCACTCTCTCATTCCCTAAAGTGCCTTCACTTCTACCATTAATGTTTTCCATGGCTGCCCTTAACCATGTTCACCATATAATTCAGACCAGTTTAATGAAGTCCCTTATGCATCCGATTTTCCACCTCTACCATCTGAACAGGACTTTGTCTACCATGACATGGGAGACCAGGACTTTAATTCTTGTTGAAGTAATGAATAATCAGCCTAGAAATCTTTTCACATCTAAGATTATCTAATTTCACTCTATCCAACTTGACTTCTCCCAGCTTTTCTGCTCAAACTCTGTACCTCCCTCCTCCCTAACACCCTGCTGTAGATCAGTCCTTTAGCAGCTCTTCCCATCTTTTAATTTCTGCACTAAAAGTGAAAGTAAAAGTTGCTCAGTCATGTGACCCCATAGACTATACAGTCCATGGACTTCTTCAGGCCAGAATACTGGAGTGGGTAGCCTTTCCTTTCTCCAGGGGATCTTCCCCACCCAAGGATCAAACCCAGGTCTCCCACATTGCAGGTGGATTATTTACCAGCTGAGACACAAGGGAAGCCCAGGAATACTGGAGTGGGTAGCCTATCCCTTCTCCAGCTGATCTTCCCCACCCAGAAATCAAACTGGGGTCTCCTGTATTGCAAGTGTATTCTTTACCAACTATCAGGGAACCCCCAAAGCCTCACACAATTTAGTCCCCATTCAATTCTCCTTTGCTTCTTAAAGTTTGCCAATATGTTTCAAAGATCTTGAGCTCAGAGAGCATTATTAATTCTCCTCTCCTTGCTCTGTGCACTTGTAGTTTCTAATACTCATTGGCACTTAATCACCCATAGCCTTGCATGCTTTATACTTGTAATTAGCCCTGCCTTCTTAACTCAATCACTCCCTCCCTCAGGGCAAGGGGTAAAGTCTGCATTCGCATCTGATATTCATAACACCCAGCATTGCTCAAGCTCTTGACAAATGAGCAATAAATCTACTAGAAATAGACTGCCCATTTTCTTGCTCAAAGGATGGCTTGACAGGCTCATTCATGGAACTTAATGTCATTTGGACCCACTTGGTTAAAACACAGGTGTGAGACACACACAGCCGCATGAAAAAAGAATCATAGCCTGTGGTCCCTGCCAACTCAGAAGGTAAGAAAAATGGACCGATGGAGGGATGATGTGGGGTGGGAGGTGGGAGGGGGTGTCATGTTTGGGAGTTCATGTACACCTGTGGCGGATTCATGTCAATGTATGCCAAATCCAATACAGTACTGTAAAGTAAAATAAAGTAAAAAAAATAAAATAAAATAAAAAAGAAAAAGAAACAACAGATAGGATGTGGATATCAAACACCTTCCTAATAGGAGAAGAAGCACTAAAAATTAGCAGACATTTGGAAAGATATCTGGAAATATCTATTAAAACTTAGAATATAGATATCCTATCACCCCCTTATTTCATGTTTCAGTGTCTTTCTAGAAATAAACTCATAGGAGCACATAAGAGGCTCCAGCCATGGTGTTTACTGAAGCCCCATTAACAAGAAACAACCTAAAACCCATCGCGAGGGTCAAGGCTAGAAGAGTAATGGAATGTTCATATAATAGAGTGCAATCTAGCTTTTTTTTTTTTTTAATAAAGTAGAGCTTTGTGAAGAAATAGTGAAACCTCAGATTAGTTAAAGAAAAAACTGGTGAGCAATACATATATGGTGGTATAACTTTTTTTAAAAAAATATGCAAAACCAGCCCTAACTACCACATGTTGTCTGTATATATTTTCGTTAACTCAAGTATATAGAAATGCTTCTTGAAAGATTCACATAAAACGGTAACAGTAGTTACATCTGGAGAGTGTTCTGGAAGGAATGGGCTCCTGGAGAACTTTAGCTTTCTATCTGTAGGGTCTTCATTCTCATTCCTAAGAAGCAAAGGATCTTCACATATTAACTCTGTTCATTAAAAGTAGATTAAGGTAGGAGGGTTTCTCTAGTGGTCCAGCGGCTAAGAATCTGCTGGCCAATGCAGGGGACACGGGTTCAATCCCTGGTCGGGGGAGATTCCATATGCTGTGGGGCAATTGAACCAACGTGCTGCAGCTACTACGCTCACATGCCTAGAGCCCAAGCTCTACAAAAAGAGAAGTCACCCGACATGAGAGGCCTCACATTGCAACAAAAGTAGCCCCTGCTTGCCACGGCTAGAGAAAAGCCAGAGCAGCAGAGAGGACCCAGCGCCGCCAAAACTCATTAACTGATTAAAGTACATTAAGCTATGAGGAGAAATCACCAGAGAGAACACCTCAGACTAACAAGTGGGGGCACGTGAAGAGATTTATGCCTGTGGTTTCCTGACTCATACTCACACCTCTTGGTGGAGTTCATGGTCAAAGTGCAGGCGTAGGGTGTGTGGGTTTAGTTGACTGTAGTGGATGTGATGTCATTTGTGACCCTCTCTCTGGGGAAAGAAGCTTGAGTCAGTGTTTTGTTTTATTTTTCTGGACTGGGCTCAACACGTTACAGAGAAGTGGGGAATTTAGAAAGCGAGAAGGTGTGTTGGTCAAATAGAGCATGCCCCCTCCTCTCCAGCCAGTCCAAGTTCAGATCAAGTGCAGAATCTAGGTTCATGACTTGAAGTCAGTGATTCTGGAGCTTGAGTGTGCACACGGTCCCCTGGGAGTTTTGTGGCTTCTTGTTTAACTTGAAAAATCAAGGGCTTTACCCAAAGGGCTGGTTCTCTCTCACAAGGGCTAGAGTGTGTGGCCTGGGAACCTGTATTTATGAAAGACCCTGGAAGACTCTGGTAGGGGTGTCATATCTGCCACACTCTCAGAGCATGTAGAACATATGAAGGTAGCCACCTCTCGGGCAGCACCCCCTTCCCATTCATGTCATGAGAAACCTTGTTCATTGTTCTTTCCTGCCATCTGCCCTTTCTTCCAGTCCCAGCTTCTCATGGTTAAATGTTCAAACAACCATAGCAATTAAACCCTGAATTCCCAGGTAGGCCCCAAAGGTAGAGGAGGTGGAAAAGGAGTCAAAAAGGGGAGGCAGGATGAGAACCGCGGGCCAAAGGGTGAAGATACCTCAGTTTAGTTCGATTATTGGCTTGAAATGAGAATTTGTGAATAAAAGGTGGCTGTGTGGACCCCATGCACTGACAGATTCTGAAGTGCTGAAATTGTGCAGCCAGAATCAAAGCTGTTGAATCTTGTAGAAATAAATTGAAAAGAAAATAAAAGTTACCCCTTCCAAGGCTCTGTGCAGAAATATGTTTTGGGCAAATTAAATTTCCCAAGTCTTAGCTAAAAGCTTAGCTTTGAGGAGAGGGTCAGGCTGATCCTGAGGCAGACAGACAGAGCAGTGATTCCAAGAAGAGTGGCTGACATTTACTGGGCACTTAACGCAAACACTACACCAGGCAGTGTTCTGAGCATTTACTCCTTTAATTCTTCGCACAAACCCTTGGGGTGGGTATGATTTTTTAATCCCCATTTTATGGGTGAATGAAGTAAGAAACAGAGATTTAGGTAGCTTTCCCAAAATCGCACAGTTGAGACAGGATTTAAATCCAGGCAGTCTGACTCTAGAGCTCATAACTCAGTTATCAAGCTATAATAGAGACGTGGGTTTGATCCCTGGGTTGGGAAGATGCCCTGGAGAAGGGAAGGGCTACCCATTCCAATATTCTGGCCTAGAGAATTCCATGGAGTGTAGAGTCCATGGGGTCTCAAAGAGTGGAACACAACTGAGTGACTTTCACTTTCACTTTCAAAGATAGAAAATCCAGTGATGGAGTCATCATAAGAAGCAGAGAAAACAGAGAGGTGGAATAGATCAGAGGTGGTAAGGAAAGGAGCTATGGAGCAGGTGATGTTTCAGTTGAGTTTTGAAGAATGAAATAGGAGTTTTATGGGAGGAGGCAAGGAAGAGATTCACAGCATGGCCTGGAAATGGTAGGTTATAAATGGCCAGGGACCCTGTTGGAAGAACCACAAGAGATTTGTACAAGGAGAATGAGCATACAGCCTAAGAAAGAGGTCAGAGGGTGAAGACTGGGATAGTTGGGTGTGGGGAGAAAGGGAGAATGGTAGGAGCGGAGGGTGGAGGTCTACACACTGAATAAGTGGTTGGGAATTGGGATTAGATGGTAGGAAATGTTTTAGTTTGGGGAGTGAATGATCAGATTTGTTTACTGCTTAATACAGTGGAGGCAAAATGAGTTCAGGAAAAGACTAGGGCCAGGGAGCGGGTATTTGGAGTCTATATCAATGCAGGTCAGGACAAGTGGACCTCAGGGGAATTAGGGAAACCAAATAACAGGCTTTTCTCACTTTCAAGTTTTTTCTGAGTTAGCCAGTTTTATGCACTCAGTATTTGCTTCACTTAGTCATTATAGACACAGCATATGGAGTGACCAGTAGACATTTCAAAAGCATAAGCGCTCACTTGTCAGAGAGGACTCATTGGAAAGTTTATTGCTTTCATCTTCAGTGACACTCGGTGCCCTAAGAAAGTAGAGAACAAACCTTTTATATCATGCAACAGCGGGTCATCAATAAGTAGCTGTGTCTTTCTTTGTGTCCTGAGCCCTTGAATTCAGCTTACTTCAATGGAGACAGATCTAGGAAATGAACCGTGGTCAGTAAAGGAAGGAAATGAACTTCCCCCGACCCCAGGAGACGGGGTGCCAGAGGAGAAATGGTCCCTTTCCTATCTGCTGTGTATAGAAGGCATTGAGCTTCAGAGTTGTAAAGTAACCCCCTCTTCCTTTGTCTAGTCAAGATTTTACAATTTGCAGAGAGTGTTCACATGCATGATCTCATCTGAGTTGGGTGGCAGCTGCCATTCGCACCTCTGTCATCGGGACCAAAATATCGTGTGACTTCACTAAGCAGCTGGTGGAAGGGTGTGAAGAGCTCAGCTGTGCAGGTGGCTGGAGGAGTCAGGAGTGGGGAGGGGGCACTGGAACTGTCTCTGTGTTCTGGGGAAAGAGGGAATGCACAACTATGACTAGTGAATGGGAGAAAGACAGTGAGCAAAGCCTGGGAAACTGTCACATAGAAAATACACTGGGACTTCTTACACTGTTCATTTGATGTACCTCCTGAAGCCGTATCCAACTGAGATGGAACAGGTGGGAAAGGAACTCTAGATCCTGAAGCTTTTAGCGGGAAAAAGTTGATTCTGCCTCCATTAAGGAGTTTTGATGCTTAACAAATTCATAGTAGTTTGTTGCTGGTTTTTTTTTCCTGATTTCCCCTGCTATTTTCATTCTTTTGATCTTTTCTTCAACATAACATCCTGTTAACATAACATAACATAACATAACATAACATAACATAACATAGCATAACATCCTGTTAACATAACATAACATAACATTCTTTTTTTAAGCTGAATTATTCAGTTCAGTCCCTCAGTCATGTCCGACTCTTTGCAACCCCATGAACTGCAGCATGCCAGGCCTCCCTGTCCATCACCAATTGCCAGAGTCTACCCAAACCCATGTCCACTGAGTCGGTGATGCCATTCAACCATCTCATCCTCTGTCATCCCCTTCTCTTCCTGCCCTCAACCTTTCCCAGCATCAGGGTCTTTCCAAAAGAGTCAGTTCTTTGCATCAGGTGGCCAAAGTATTGGAGTTTCAGCTTCAACATCAGTCCTTCCAATGAACACCCAGGACTAATCTCCTTTAGGATGGACTGGTTGGATCTCCTTGCAGTCCAAGAGACTCTCAAGAGTCTTCTCCAACACCACAATTCAAAAGCATCAATTCTTCGGTGCTCAGCTTTCTTTGTAAGTTCTCCCAAATTCCTTTTCTAGGGAAATGTTCATATCTGATATCTATTGGTGATGTGCTACAACTAGGAGCTAGAGACGAAAGCAAAGAACTAAAAGAGAGACTAGAATATGAGCCCCTTGAAGGCAGGGAGGGTCCATAATCACCTTGGCATTTCTTACCCTGAGTCCACTCCCCAGCACAATCTTGCTTAATTCACACATGTTACATGGGAAATGAAAAAATGATAGAGCAAGGGGGGTGGGGAGAAAGAGGATCAGGGTAGAGAATTCACATATATATTTAAGTTCATAATACCTTTCTTTCAATGAGTTGACCCTCTCTAAATGAATTATCTCGTTCATCACCCTTAATTTTCTAAATGTAGTCCACACAACAGAGGAGAATAAGAAGACAACAAACCCGATATAACACAGTCCTACCTCTGAATACCCACACAGGGCTAGGAACCACACCAACAAATGCACCCTAGGCACACATTCAGAAGCTGAGTGCCAATCTCCAGTCTACTCAAATCCCTTCCTAGTGTGGAAGACATGTCACTGTCTAAAGGAAACTTCCCACACCTCTCAGGGAAGAGGAATAAAGATCAGTTTATCTCCACTGATTTGAGGGTGAAATTCAAATGGCTGGTTCTTCTCAGAGCAAGTCAGGACAGGATTGAGAGGCAAGGGAATGCCCTTGAGAGGAAGTAGTCCCTGCATGGGTAAAGGTGTCACTACAAGATCCTTGTGACTTCTCCCATCTCTAAGTTCTGGCTTGGAATTCTCAGAGCATTGTCCTTGGAGAACTTCAGCAATGCTTAACACACCCAGGGACTCCCATTTTGCAAAGGGACCTCAAACTCTGAAGTATATTTCTTCAGATTTCTTAACTGGTGGATTATCTTTATCTCTTTGGGGGTGATATTTGATCCTCTTGGAGAAAAGAGTCATTCAGAAACAAAGTTGGTAAATAACATCCATGACCAAATGGTGAGTCTCACTTTTGGGCAATGACTGTGTGTAGATGTATGTGTTACACAGGGTGTGCAGGCACATGTGCATTCATTTCAGACTCTAACGAAAGATTTGGGAAGATTCAAAAAATGAATTTCATTAGAGCATTATGGAAAAATTTTCCAAGTAAGATTGAGGAGGGACATTTGGAAGAATGCATTACGAAAAGCAAAACTAGTCCCCTGACCCAAGCAGAAGCACAAGAGCACATGAGCGACAGTAATATCAGTTATTTTGCACACAGTGCAGCATGACCATCCAGCAGCTTTCAGAGGCTGACAGCCATACTGCTCTTGAATGAGCCCTTTCCGTTCTTCTTTTCCTGATACCATCATGTCTGCCAGTGTAAGACCACCGTCACCGAGTCTTTCCCTTCTTTATGTTCCAAATATATATATTTTGTGGCAGCCCTAAAGAGTCTATTAAGGATCTATGAGGAGAGCCACAACAAGTATAATTTCTTCAGCAGCCTTTCTCCCTGCTCTCTTCACATTTCACTTTCTCTTCTCTGAAAAGTGCCAGAAGAGGTTAGGTTATTATTTTATTAGATAATAATTCCCGACTTTCAGTTCTTGCTTTTCAACCATCTTGGAGATCGAACTGTGTTTGCTCAGGGAAAATGGGTCACAGATTGCTGAACTAGTTCCTCGCTGTGCAGTGGTTAAGAGCTGTTTGTTTTTCAAATACCTTAATTGTATGGTCTACCAGAGAAGAGCAGCACTGGAAATTATACCTCCAGACTAAATGCAACCAGATGGACGAAAACAGCGAGGCGTTTGAAAAAGATAAATGCCCCACAATCNGCCAAAGTATTGGAGTTTCAGCTTCAACATCAGTCCTTCCAATGAACACCCAGGACTAATCTCCTTTAGGATGGACTGGTTGGATCTCCTTGCAGTCCAAGAGACTCTCAAGAGTCTTCTCCAACACCACAATTCAAAAGCATCAATTCTTCGGTGCTCAGCTTTCTTTGTAAGTTCTCCCAAATTCCTTTTCTAGGGAAATGTTCATATCTGATATCTATTGGTGATGTGCTACAACTAGGAGCTAGAGACGAAAGCAAAGAACTAAAAGAGAGACTAGAATATGAGCCCCTTGAAGGCAGGGAGGGTCCATAATCACCTTGGCATTTCTTACCCTGAGTCCACTCCCCAGCACAATCTTGCTTAATTCACACATGTTACATGGGAAATGAAAAAATGATAGAGCAAGGGGGGTGGGGAGAAAGAGGATCAGGGTAGAGAATTCACATATATATTTAAGTTCATAATACCTTTCTTTCAATGAGTTGACCCTCTCTAAATGAATTATCTCGTTCATCACCCTTAATTTTCTAAATGTAGTCCACACAACAGAGGAGAATAAGAAGACAACAAACCCGATATAACACAGTCCTACCTCTGAATACCCACACAGGGCTAGGAACCACACCAACAAATGCACCCTAGGCACACATTCAGAAGCTGAGTGCCAATCTCCAGTCTACTCAAATCCCTTCCTAGTGTGGAAGACATGTCACTGTCTAAAGGAAACTTCCCACACCTCTCAGGGAAGAGGAATAAAGATCAGTTTATCTCCACTGATTTGAGGGTGAAATTCAAATGGCTGGTTCTTCTCAGAGCAAGTCAGGACAGGATTGAGAGGCAAGGGAATGCCCTTGAGAGGAAGTAGTCCCTGCATGGGTAAAGGTGTCACTACAAGATCCTTGTGACTTCTCCCATCTCTAAGTTCTGGCTTGGAATTCTCAGAGCATTGTCCTTGGAGAACTTCAGCAATGCTTAACACACCCAGGGACTCCCATTTTGCAAAGGGACCTCAAACTCTGAAGTATATTTCTTCAAATTTCTTAACTGGTGGATTATCTTTATCTCTTTGGGGGTGATATTTGATCCTCTTGGAGAAAAGAGTCATTCAGAAACAAAGTTGGTAAATAACATCCATGACCAAATGGTGAGTCTCACTTTTGGGCAATGACTGTGTGTAGATGTATGTGTTACACAGGGTGTGCAGGCACATGTGCATTCATTTCAGACTCTAACGAAAGATTTGGGAAGATTCAAAAAATGAATTTCATTAGAGCACTATGGAAAAATTTTCCAAGTAAGATTGAGGAGGGACATTTGGAAGAATGCATTACGAAAAGCAAAACTAGTCCCCTGACCCAAGCAGAAGCACAAGAGCACATGAGCGACAGTAATATCAGTTATTTTGCACACAGTGCAGCATGACCATCCAGCAGCTTTCAGAGGCTGACAGCCATACTGCTCTTGAATGAGCCCTTTCCGTTCTTCTTTTCCTGATACCATCATGTCTGCCAGTGTAAGACCACCGTCACCGAGTCTTTCCCTTCTTTATGTTCCAAATATATATATTTTGTGGCAGCCCTAAAGAGTCTATTAAGGATCTATGAGGAGAGCCACAACAAGTATAATTTCTTCAGCAGCCTTTCTCCCTGCTCTCTTCACATTTCACTTTCTCTTCTCTGAAAAGTGCCAGAAGAGGTTAGGTTATTATTTTATTAGATAATAATTCCCGACTTTCAGTTCTTGCTTTTCAACCATCTTGGAGATCGAACTGTGTTTGCTCAGGGAAAATGGGTCACAGATTGCTGAACTAGTTCCTCGCTGTGCAGTGGTTAAGAGCTGTTTGTTTTTCAAATACCTTAATTGTATGGTCTACCAGAGAAGAGCAGCACTGGAAATTATACCTCCAGACTAAATGCAACCAGATGGACGAAAACAGCGAGGCGTTTGAAAAAGATAAATGCCCCACAATCCCCCTGTGGTTGGTTTTATTGCCAGTTAATTTTATAATGGCTTCTTTCAGAGCAGGGGGATATTCCCCAGGGCCAGGAGTGATCCTTCAGCAAAAACCAGGCAGTCTTCAGAGGGAAGGGTCCTCTTAGCTGCCTGTTTGGGTAGAATTGGAGTAAACATTTTGGTTTGGGGTCTAAAGTAATGGGTGGAGCTGATGGGAGGGTGAAATTCAAAGCCCAAGAGCAGCAACACATCCCTCTTTGTTTTATATTTATTATTGGTTTTAATTTTGCAGTGGTTTTTTGTGAGATATAAAGCAAGAGTTTTAGTCTGGAGCTCCGGACTAGCACTGAGAATGTGGGAAGCATGGTGTTAAATGATCTTGTTGGTTACCTGCAGGTTAAAGTTCCAGAAGCCAGAGCTGCAGTGGGGAGAATATCCTGTGTTGAGTGAGGCTCATGTGGGCTCATCAATGGACTCAAGGTGAAACTGATCCCTGAAGCTTTTTTACTCTTCCCAGGATCCTAGCATCCAAGTTAAAACCCAGTCCTTGCGGGCATTGAGAGAGTCAATTCCTAGGCAGGTTGATAAGAAGTCCAGGAGTCCCCAAGGAGAGAGTGGTCTGTAATTCTCAAGGAGGAGGAAAGGACAAAGCTTTTTGTCTACATTCCTCAGTCTTAGTCAATTACACAACTCAGTTTAAACGGCTGTACTAGGGATTATACAACAACCATGTGTCCTGCTTGAGGACCTTGAAAACCTTCTGGCTAACCCTGTTATCTTAAAATGTAAATTATAGGAGTGGGTCTAGTAAGATCTTTACAACATCCAGACATTCTTTTTATTCATTGTAATAACTAATTAAAAGGTATATAACTCCATTTCTAACACTAGCAAGGGGGTATTCTTTCTGCCCCTTTCTGAAGTCTATGTCAGACGCTTTCTCTATCTCCTTTATACTTTAATAAAACTATTACACAAAATCTCTGAGGGATCAAGCTTCATCTCTGGCTCCGGATTGAATTCCTCTCCTCCGGAGGCCAAGAATCCCAACCTCTTTTGTGGTTATGCAACAAGTTTTCAGCATGCCTTAAAATCCAGACAAACAGGCTGCTGGACTGTTTTCAGGCCATAAGTGATCATATACCATTTATCATAGAATATAATAAACATATTGGATTAATGTTTGAACAGTGATGGAGATGTGGGAGAAAGTCCAGAAAGAAATGTAGATTAGGGGAGTTCAGAATCGGGGGACACATGTGTACCCATGGCTAATTCATGTTGATGTATGGCAAAAAGCATCACAACATAGTAAAGTAATTATTTTCCAATTAAAATAAATTCATTAATTAAAAATAAACATAGAAGTGATGTTCCCAGATCGCTTTTAAAAAAAAAAAAAAAGCACCTTTGGTCATGATTTGAGTTTTCTGAAATAAAAAGGATCCTACTGACAAAAAAATAAAAAAGACCTCATTGACCCTCTTCTCTTGAGACAATTGTGATTTTCCTGTATTGCTTGAAAGATCTCACCATTTTTGATAAAGTGTTATCCCTTTTACAGCTCTGCCACCATAGCTTTCAACAGGAGTCCTTGAAAGGCAGTAATGATGAACCTATTTGCAGGGCAGTGATGGAGACACAGAAATAAAGAACAGACTTATGGACACGGAGGAGGCAGGGGCGGGGAGAGGGCAGCGTTGGAGGGGGAGAGGGTGAAGCGAATGGGTGGGATGAATGAAGAGAGTAGCATGGAAACATATACACTAACACATGTAAAATAGATCCAGTGGAAATTCTCTATATGACTCAGGGAAGTCCAACTGGAGCTCTGTGACAAACTAGATGGAGTGGGACGGAGTGCGAGGTAAAAGGCAGGAGGTTCAAGAGGGTAGGGGCATATGTATACCTATGGCTGATTCATGTTGATGTATGGCAAAAATCAATACAATATTGAAAACAATTATTATTCAATTAAAATAGATGACCCAGAGGGATGGTATGGGGAGGGAGGTGGGAGGGGGTTCAGGATGGGGAACACATGTACACTCGTGGCAGATTCATGTTGATGTGTGGCAGAACCAATACAATGTTGTAAAGTAATTAGCCTCCAATTAAAATAAATAAATTTAAATTTAAAAAAATTAACATGGTTAGAAGCATACACACTACCATATGTAAAACAGACAGCAAAAGGAAATTTGCTGTATAGCTTAGGGAACTCAAACTGGGGCTCTGTTAACAACCTAGAGGGATAGGATGGGTAGGGAGATGGGAGGACGGTTCAAAAGGGAGGGAACATACGTATACTTATAGCTGATTCATGTTGATGTTTGGCAGAAACCAACACAATTCTGCAAAGCAATTATCCTTCAGTTAAAAATGAATTTAAAATTTAAAAAAAGGGAGGGAATTTATGTACACCTAGACATTACTTTGCCAACAAAGGTCCGTCTAGTCAAGGCTATGGTTTTTCCAGTGATCATGTATGGATGTGAAAGTTGGACTGTGAAGAAAGCTGAGCGCTGAAGAATTGATGCTTTTGAACTGTGGTGTTGGAGAAGACTCTTGAGAGTCCCTTGGACTGCAAGGAGATCCAACCAGTCCATTCTGAAGGAGATCAGCCCTGGGATTTCTTTGGAAGGAATGATGCTAAAGCTGAAACTCCAGTACTTTGGCCACCTCATGTGAAGAGTTGACTCATTGGGAAAGACTCTGATGCTGGGAGGGATTGGGGGCAGGAGGAGAAGGGGATGACAGATGGCTGGATGGCATCACTGACTCAATGGATGTGAATCTGAGTGACCTCCAGGAGTTGGTGATGGACAGGGAGGCCTGGCGTGCTGCGATTCATGGGATCGCAAAGAGTCGGACACGACTGAGCAACTGAACTGAACTGAACTGATGGCTAATTCATGTTGACATATGGCAGAAATTAAACCAATATTGTAAAGTACTTATCCTTCAATTAAAACTAAATAAATTTTTAAAATGAAAAAAAAATTTAAAAAGAGAGACATTAAAAAAAACTCTACAGATATACCACATGGAGTTTTGAAACTGTCCTATAAATAATAAATATTTTGTTTTGTTCTAAACAAACAAACAAAAAAGAAAAAGGAGGGCAAAAAATTTAAAGTGCCCTAAATATCTGTATTATAAAAGAGAAAATAGATGAGTCAAAAGAGTGAAGCCTGGAATCTCCTGAGTCTTGAGTAGAATTAAAATCAAATGATCAAGTAAGTAACGTTTCTTCCTCTTTCCTTCTAGAAGAGTTTCAGCTATAACCATTGAGCATTTATGCCTATAAAATTTAGTAGTCATAAGTCTCCAGTGTTAAGTCCATGTAAACTCATTTTTTCCATAAGATTTCTTCCTTTCCCTGAAATCTCCCTTGAAATCCTTACTCATGAGTTCTCCTCTACCAGAAAACATCATATTAAACACTTAAAAATCCCTACTTTAATATATGCTGATTAAATATTAAACCTGTTTATAAAGAACCCTCCAGCTTTCTTATTGGTCTTATGTTTGGTTGCAGTCGTTTAAATTTTTTTAATTTTATGCAGGATACTGGATGCTTGGGGCTGGTGCACTGGGATAACCCAGAGGGATGGTATGGGAAGGGAGGTGAGAGGGGGGTTCAGGAGTGGGAACTTACGTACACCCGTGGCAGATTCATGTTGGTGTATGGCAAAACCAATACAGTATTGTAAAGTTAAAAATAAATTTAAAAAAAAAACGTAAAATGAAATACACATCAGTTCACTATAAAATTTGATGAGGTTTTGGCAAATGTATACATCCATATAGCTACCATTCCAATAAATATTCAGAACATTTCAGTCACCTTCAGCATTTTCCTTCTGCCTCTCCAACAAACCCTACACTCTATAAGAAAAATACCTTTCATAGCACCATGTAAGTTAATCTTACCTGTTTTTAAAAGTCAGGAAAGTTTATTATTAATTATATAGTATTTGCTATTTCAGCCCATTCTTTCTCATTCATCTTCATGGTTTTAAAATTTATTCTTGTTGCTATAATTTCTTTTAATTGCTGCATACTATACCACTGTATGAATATCCCAGAATTTGGTTATTTGTTCTTCTTGTGGCCATTTAGACTGACTCTAGTTTTTGGATGATATGAGCAAAGCTGTCAGGAACATCTTCATACAAGTCTTTTTGCAGATACATGCTTTATTTTATCTTGGATGAATATGTAAGAGTGGAATTGCTGGGTAATAGGAAAGATGTACAGTTAACTCTTTCTTTAACCAAGATCTAATTTACAAGCCATAAAATTCACTCTTTTAAATGAGTTACTCAGTAGTTTTTAGTATATTTACAAGGTTGTATAATGATCATCACTATCTAATTTATTTTCATCACCCCTTAAATAACCTCATACCTAGGGCTACAGTTCATGGGATCACAAAGAGTCAGACACAGCTAAGGGACTAACACACACACACACACACATGCACACACACACACGTTATCAGTCAGTCCTCATTCCTTCTTCTCTCAGGCCCTAGTAGTCCCTTTTTTTTTTCAGTCTTTCAGTTCAGTTCAGTTCAGTTCAGTCGCTCAGTCGTGTCCAACTCTTTGTGACCCCATGAATCACAGCACCATCTCCCGGAGTTCATCACCATCTCCCGGAGTTCACTCAGACTCACGTCCATCGAGTCCGTGATGCCATCCAGCCATCTCATCCTCGGTCGTCCCCTTCTCCTCCTGCCCCCAATCCCTCCCAGCATCAGAGTCTTTTCCAATGAGTCAACTCTTCGCATGAGGTGGCCAAAGTACTGGAGTTTCAGCTTTTGCATCATTCCCTCCAAAGAAATCCCAGGGTTGATCTCCCTCAGAATGGACTGGTTGGATCTCTTTGCAGTC
>SJYX01008231.1:10133-41596 GCA_006410675.1 Oreotragus oreotragus | reverse complement strand
ACAATAAACTGTGGAAAATTCTTAAAGAGATGGGAATACCAGACCATCTGACCTGCCTCTTGAGAAATCTATATGCAGGTCAGGAAGCAACAGTTAGAACTGGACATGGAAAAACAAGCTGGTTCCAAATAGGAAAAGGAGTACGTCAAGGCTGTAGGTTGTCTGTCTCTTATACACATCTAGATGTGTATAAGAGACAGCTTCATATATTCTGAATATTAGACTTTCATCAGATATGTGATTTGCAAAAATTTCTCCCAATCCATGGACTGTATTTTTTAAATTTATTTACTTTTTAATTGAAGGATAATTGCTTTACAGAATTTTGTTGTTTTCTGTCAAACATCAACAAGAATCAGCCAGAAGAACACCCATGTCCTGTCCCTCCCAAATCTCTCTCCTATTTCCCTCCCCACCCCACCCTTCTAGATTGTTGCAGAGCCCCTGTTTGAGTTCTCTGAGTCATACAGCAAATTCCCATTGTCTATATGGATTGTATTTTCATTTTCTTGGTAATATCCTTTGAAGCGGGCTTCCCTGGTAGCTCAGCTGGTAAAGAATCTACCCGAAATACAGGAAACTCCGGTTCAATTCTTGAGTTGGGAAGATCCCCTGGAGAAGGGATAGGCCACTCACTCCAGTATTCTTGGGCTTCCCTAATGGTTCAGATGGTAATGAATCTGCCTGCAATGCAGGAGACCTGGGTTTGATCCCTGAGTTGGGAAGATCCTCTGGAGAAGGCAATGGAAATGCACTCCAGTATTCTTGCCTGAAGAATCCCCATGGACAGAGGAGCCGGACAGGCTACAGTCTATGAGGTAGCAAAGAGCTGGACATGACTGAGTGATTAAGTACTTCTTTTGAAGCAGCATTTTGAAGTCCAGTTTATTTATCATTTTCTTTTGTTGCTTGTGTTTTTGGTGTCATATATAAGTAAATATTGCCTAATCAAAGGTAATTAAGATTTATTCATATTATCCTTTAAAAGATTTTTTAAATTTTTAGCTCTTATATTTAAATTATTATCCATTTTACAATAATTTTTTGGATATGTTGTGAGGCAGAGATCCAGATTTACTTTTTTTGCTTGTGAATATACAATTGTCCCAATACTGTATGCCAAAGCCTTTGACTGTGTGGATCACAATAAACTGTGGAAAATTCTGAAAGAGATGGGAATAAGTGTTGGGCACCTACTGACCTGGGGAGTTCCTCTTTCAGTATCCTATCATTTTGCCTTTTCATACGGTTTATGGGGTTCTCAAGGCAAGAATACTGAAGTGGTTTGCTATTCCCTTCTCCAGTGGGCCACATTCTGTCAGACCTCTCCACCATGACCCGCCTGTCTTGGGTTGCCCCATAGGCATGGCTTAGGTTTATTGAGTTAGACAAGGCTGTGGTCCTAGTGTGATTAGATTGACTAGTTTTTTGCGAGTATTGTTTCAGTGTGTCTGCCCTCTGATGCCATCTTGCAACACCTATCATCTTACTTGAGTTTCTCTTACCTTGGGCATGGGGTATCTCTTCACGGCTGCTACAGCAAAGTGCAGCCACTGCTCCTTACCTTGGATGAAGGATATCTCTTCACCGCTGCCCTTCCTGACCTTCAGCGTGGGATAGCTCCTCTAGGACCTCCTGTGCCCATGCAGCCAGTGCTCCTCGGGCATGGGGTTGCTCCTCCTGGCCACTGCCCCTGGCCTCGGGTGTGGGGTGGCTCTTCCCAGCCGCCTCCCCTGACCTCCAATGCGGGGTGGCTCCTCTCGGCTCTCGCCCCTGGCTTCGGACGCAGGGTAGCTCCTCTTGGCCATTGCCCTTCGGGCATGGGGTCCTCCCAGTTTCTGCCCCTGACCTTGGACGTGGGGTAACTCCTCTTGGCCGTGCTTAGTATACTGTATTGGTGTTTTTCTTTCTGGCTTACTTCACTCTGTACAATTGGCTCCAGTTTCATCTACCTCGTTAGAACTGATTCAAATATTCATTTAATGGCTGAGTAATACTCCATTGTGTATATGTACCACAGCTTTCTTATCCATTCATCTGCTGATGGACATCTAGGTTTCTTCCATGTCCTGGCTATTATAAACCATGCTGTGATGAACATTGGGGTACACATGTCTCTTTCAGTTCTGGTTTCCTTGGTGTGTATGCCCAGCAGTGGGATTGCTGGGTCATATGTTAGTTCTATTTCCAGTTTTTGAAGGAATCTCCACACTGTTCTCCATAGTGGCTGTACTAGTTTGCATTCCCACCAACAGTGTAAGAGGGTTCCCTTTTCTCCACACCCTCTCCAGAATTTATTGCCTGTAGACTTTCGGATTGCAGCCATTCTGACTGGCGTGAAATGGTACCTCATTGTGGATTTGATTTGCATTTCNTTCTCCATAGTGGCTGTACTAGTTTGCATTCCCACCAACAGTGTAAGAGGGTTCCCTTTTCTCCACACCCTCTCCAGCATTTATTGCTTGTAGACTTTTGGATTGCAGCCATTCTGACTGGTGTGAAATGGTACCTCATTGTGGTTTTGATTTGCATTTCTCTGATAATGAGTGATGTTGAGCATCTTTTCATGTGTTTGTTAGCCATCCGTATGTCTTCTTTGGAGAAATGTTTATTTAGTTCTTTGGCCCATTTTTTGATTGAGTCATTTATTTTTCTGGAATTGAGCTGCATGAGTTGCTTGTATATTTTTGAGATTAGTTGTTTGTCAGTTGCTTCATTTGCTATTATTTTCTCCCATTCCAAAGGCTGTCTTTTCACCTTGCTTAGAGTTTCTTTCCTTTGTTGTGCAGAAGCTTTTGATTTTAATTAGATCCCATTTGTTTATTTTTGCTTTTATTTCCAGTATTCTGGGAGGTGGGTCATAGAGGATCCCATAAGATGTTTTAAAAAACAATGAGACCAAAGAAAAGTTAACCAAGGGGTTGAACTAAAAATTCTCAGATAAACAGTCTTATAATGATTAAAGAAACTCAGATTAAAGCACATTTTGAAATGCCTATCAAATTACTGAGTGGTTTATTTTTTAATGATAGTGGTCAATATTGACCATGGTGTAGTAGTCATTCTCTGATAGCAGTGTATCTTGCTAAAACCATTTCATGAAAAACCTTGGTAGCAAATTTCAAGACTGACAATCAGTATAATCTCAAATTCAGTCTTCTTCCTTCTAGAAATCTAGTCTAAACAAACTCAGACCAAAACTTATATAAAGGAGGTCTCTACATTTTTTTGTAATAGCAAAATTTTAAAACAAACTAAATGTTGAAAAACAGAAAAATTACCAAGTCTGGCCCATTGAGTGGTGAATAAATATGTGGCGATGTAAAATGTTAGTCTGGGGACTTCCCTGGCCACCTAGTGGTTATGACTGCATGCTTCCAGTTTAAGCGTGGGTTTAACTCTGGTCAGGGAAATAAGACCCCCTTACACCACGCACCACACCCCCCCAAAATTTTTTTTAAGTTAAAACAAACAAAACAAAAATGTTAGTTTTGAGAAATATTTATAACATGGAAAATTTCACAATATCATGTTAAGGTGGAAAAGATACAAATGTTTTATTCCCATTCTGTTTGAAAATATGCAGAACAAAATATCAGAGACAGCCCTTACACCATGCACCACACCCCCCCAAAATTTTTTTTTAAGTTAAAACAAACAAAACAAAAATGTTAGTTTTGAGAAATATTTATAACATGGAAATTTTCACAATATCATGTTAAGGTGGAAAAGATACAAATATATATATGTTTTATTCCCATTCTGTTTGAAAATATGCAGAACAAAATATCCTAGAGGAAAGAGACCAAAATGTTAAAGATAGTAGTACAGTTTTCCCTTCGTGCTTTATATTTTTCAACTTCTTTACAGTTGAGCATGTATTAATAATCCAAATAAAGGTCAAGATCCTCTTTAAAATAACAGTTCCAAAGGAATACTAGATCTCTGAAAAAAATAATTTATAACAGAAGTTTCAAAATAGCTGGTTATTAAAGAGGTCATTTTATAGAAAATGCTTATAAGTAATGTCAAGGGCAGTTCCTGTTGAGAATGGAAGCACTTTCTCTCTAATTTAGGAAATTCAGTGAAAGGAAGCCCCCTTCTGACTTCAGAAAACCCACATTAATTTGACCCCTTCATTGTTCCTACCTGCCCTTTATAAAGCAGAAGTGAGAATGTTGCTAGTAAAAGCCAAAGACTGTCAAAGCAATCCACCAAGGGCTTTCACTAACAGCAGAAATACGAAAGATCTGTAGGGCAAGTTTAAATAATCTGGTGTGATTATAAGGAAATAGACTAATGAAGTGTATGCATAAGATTCAAGTTAGAGTGAGATCAAATATGTTAAGAATTTACTAAGAAAAAGAACCAGTATGAACTTGTGTGTGTTTATTTGTTTAAATTTGGTCTTTATATATTTCTAATGTTTGATGCAATTGCTACCACTGACTAGTTGTGCGGCCTTGGCAAGTCCTTTCATTTCCTTGTGTTTTGATTTCCTCCAAGGCAGTGAAGACCAATGCTAGTTAAGAACATGACCTCCAGGGCCAGACAGTCCGCATTGTGGTTCTGCTGCCTGCCGGCTCTTTTACCACAAAAGAGAAACAGCCCTCCCCAGGCCTAAGTTTCTAACTGTAAAATGAGGATAATAATAACTACTTCATCAAGTCAAAAGAAATATATGAGGTAATCCAGGTAAAACACTGACAGCAGACTGTCTAAGTGCTCTACGTGTTGTGTTCTGACGCCGTCATGTTGACTCTTTTGTGACCCCACTAGCTCCTCTGTCCAGGGGATTCTCCAGACAAGAATCCTGGAGTGGGTTGCCATGCCCTCCTCCAAGTGATCTTCCCGACCCAGGGATCAAACCCACGTCTCTTAAGTCTCCTGCATTGGCAGGCAGGTTCTTTACCACTAGCACCACCAGCTACCTGGGAAGCTTTTCACCTTTAAAATTAAAGGCTTAGGCAAGATCTGCAAGTTCTCTTTCAGTTCTAAAATTTTCAAATTTAAAGAATTCAAATTACTGATTGAGGTTATCATGTTTGTATCATTTATTAAGTAATTACATATCTATTTTTAATTTAGAAATGAGGGTATCTGTGTTTCTGTTGGTAAAAAGATTAAGCTTAGACTGTAAAAGGATATGCCTTAATACATAAACCAAAAAAGAACAAAGGAACCACTATTTTCTGATGGTAACATAGCCAAACTATAAAGGAAGTTAAAGGAAATAGCCTCCCTGATTGACTTTATAAATCTAGCATTTTGAAAATATCATTACCCTAAAACTGGCTTACTAAGCAGACCAAAAGATTAGGTCCAGTTATGTGAATATTCTCTTTATTGGGCCTTCATACCTCACAGACATGGTTTCAGTTCCATAAAGCTATCTAACTGTTAGGTAGGTAGAACAGGGAAAAGGAGTCCAAAATGGTGGTGGCTACAGACAAGGAAGGGAAAAGCCCGCGAAAATGAAACAGAAGAAGGTCCGAGGACCAGAGTGAGGACCTCCGGTAAAACAAACAGCACTCCTGGCTGGCCCAATTTACATAGGCCAGGCCCAGGGAGAAATAAACATATAAATAGAGGAGCCAGAGCCAGCTCTCTCTCTCCCTCTCCCGCGCTGGGCGCTCTTCTCCTTGTGTCTTTGGATCGACGTGCCCTCACGCCTCGAAGATGGATTTTCCTGTTATCTTCTAAATAAAATAGAGCTGTAACACTGATTTGTCTAAGAGCTATAACATGGTCCATTTGAGATCTGAGAGCTATAACAGGGTCTATCCAAGACCTGACAGCTGTGACACGCAGAGGGGCCTTTAATGTCCGTCACTCCAAATCTTTGTTGTGACGAGACAAAGAATCGAGGAACATACACTCACGTGACATAATCAGTGAAAACCCATTCCCTGGCTGGCCAATAATATAAGGAACTATTTGGCACATACAAGATACCATGTATACCTTTGGCCACAATCACTCTTGTGACATTAAAATATCTTACAACATGTTTAAATTGTTAATCATATATTTAATTTGACTAAATATTCTTGATAAATTAGAAGCACACTCCAATTAACTTCTTTCATGCCTTGTTTGAGCTACCCCCAAGCAATAACTATAAGACATGGTGATTGTATTCATGTTCTTTTGCTGAACAAAGCTGCCAAAACTTTACTAGATGCTTAAAAAGAATAAAACAGGGTATTTTAAAAGCATTGGAAACAATCAAATATTTACTTTGGCAAAAAAAAAAAAAAAAGACTTTTTTTACCCAAAACATTCATGGAGTTTTAAATTCAAAGCAAGTTATGTCTTTGGTGTCTTAGCTCCCTTCTCCCATCCTCCCCCAGCCCTACCCACCCTCCAGGCCCCAACAGAAACACACTTTTAATAACATGACAATAAGAGGAGGCAGAAAACAAAAATGAAGGTTGAAATATGTCATCTCAATACTAACAATACATGTCAGTCCAGAGAAAGTCAGATAGTGGAGACGTACACGGCACTGCTACATTTCAAATGTGAGACTCCATCATCACGGATGATGAACCTGAAAGATGACGCTTCCCACAGCCAAAGAGAACACCAGGAAGCAATCAGAGTCTCCAGGGAGCACAGTGAGCTTCTTGCCATATTAATCTGTCTCAAAGCCCTTCATTCTCCAAGCACAGAAACACTTAGTAAAGGACAAGAATGAAAGGGAATGGTACCAGGATTTGATGGGCCACTCTGTCATCTGGCTCTTCTTTTTGCAATCAGTTCAAAAATGGGATGAGAAACTCTACTTGCTTTTTTTTTGCAAATATCAGTATGATTGCCATATTAATCTGTCTCAAAGCCCTTCATTCTCCAAGCACAGAAACACTTAGTAAAGGACAAGAATGAAAGGGAATGGTACCAGGATTTGATGGGCCACTCTGTCATCTGGCTCTTCTTTTTGCAATCAGTTCAAAAATGGGATGAGAAACTCTACTTGCTTTTTTTTTGCAAATATCAGTATGAAAAAGCAGGAAAATAGACACATTTCTCTCCAGGCTCTCAGAAGGGCTGGCAATAACTATTGTGATCAATTACTCGATGAAAAAGGTACACTTTGTGGCTCAGCATTTCTGAGAACAAAGTCGCAGAAATATTTTCTAAAAGAAATCACAGAGGGGGAGTGTGAGTCAATTATAGAGCTCAAAAGATATCACAGCCTCAAAAAATGTTTTTGAGCATCAAAACAAGAGACACAACGGTATTATTGAAAACTTCAGAGTATAGTCCTGATTCTGAAAGATGTACGTAATATATAAGCTGTAGTGTGAGATTGGCATGTCTGTATCAGTGATTAAATTAACTATTCCCCGATAGACCACAGCATTCTAAGAATTGCAAAAGCTCCCGTAAAAGCAAATTGTCTACATTTCTGATACATCATTGTCTTTGCCTCTGAAAAAAAGGATGGCTAATTCATAAATTCCTATTAACAGAAATTTCTAGGACTACAAGCTTAGATAGCCACAAACATAGCTTATATCATTTAAGATCCATTAAAAAAGAGGGTTCTAACCAAAGTTAAATTGGAGGTAATAAAACAGAGTACTCTTCTCAGACTTTTGGACAAGAGAAATTCCTCTCTATTCCGTAATGATAATGAGAAAATGGGAAGACCAAAAAGCCCCTCTGATTCCCATGCTTGAAGTTGACTGTGGGTCCTGCAGGCAAACTGTGCTCTGAAAGAAATTACAGCAAGCTAGCAGTTCACCCCAGAGAAGTTCATCCCACTCCATTACTCTTGCTTGGAAAATCCCATGGACGGAGGAGCCTGGTGGGCTGCAGTCCATGGGGTCGCGAAGAGTCAGACACGACTGAGCGACTTCACTTTCAATTTTCATTTTCATGCATTGCAGAAGGCAATGGCAACCCACTCCAGTGTTCTTGCCTGGCGAATCCCAGGGACGGAGGCGCCTGGTGGGCTGCCATCTATGGGGACGCACAGAGTTGGACACGACTGAAGCGACTTAGCAGCAGCAGCAGCAGTTCATCCAAAAATTAAGAAAAAGAATGTACTACCTAAGATGATGATATTAAGACCTCAGAAAATATGGTATATTAGCGCATATATATAGAATCTAGAAAAAAGGTACTGATGAACCTGTTTTTAGAGAAGGAATAGGGATGCAGAGATAGAGAACAGACTTGCAGACACAGTGAGGGAAGGAAAGAGTGGGACGAATGGAGAAAGTAGCATTGACTTATATACAGAACCTTGTGTAAAATAGATCGCTGGTGAGAAGTTGCTACATAATACAGGGAGCTCAGCCTGGCAATAACCTAGAGGGGTGGGATGGGGGTAAAGAAAGGAGGCTCAAAAGGGAGGTGATGTGTGTATGGCTGATTTGAGTTGTTGTATGGCAAAAACCAACACAACATTGTAATTTCCCTCCAATTGAAAAATAAATAAATAAGACCTCAGAAGAAATTCTTTATCCAAAATATGCATAATCAAAAGTACAAAAGTAAAAACGACTACATGGGCTCAAGAGAGAAATCCTGAGGACCAACTTCAGGAAGACTTTTCTATCACCTAGGCTTATGAATATAAGCATCGAGAAAGAAAGAGAATAAAAGAGGAAGAACAAAAATGTATAAATAATACAGAGAAAAGAAAAATTAGCCAAGGGAAATGTAAAAGAGAGAAATAAGGTGAGTAACACAGTGCTCTGAAAATAACAGCACTGAAATTCGAGGAGGTTGAAATGGATGTCCAAATACAATGGATACTAATAAAAGATGGGAACATTAGAGAATTAAATACAGGAGACAATTTAGAAGTTAACTTCACCCTTTGATTTCATAGTTATGTTGGTTGCCTTTAAAAGTCCCATAAAAATGCCCATGCAACTGCCCATGAAAATAAATTAATCCAGAAGTTATTTAAGAGAATATGTGACATTGGACACAGCCAAAAATCTATATCTAAAGTACAGAAGGATATATGATCGTGGTGAACCTGAAGCATCAGGAAAAATTTGGATTATTCTCTGCTTACCAAGGCAGAAAAATGTATCATATAGTTTTAAAATGTCAATTAAAAATAGTTTTAAAAAGGCATCAATACTTAGAGTATTGCAAATAGAAATAGGTCATTTGCAAATAGAAAAATAGGTCATTCATGCATGTTGTTCCTTTTCAGTCACCCAGTTGCGTCTGACTCTTCGCAACCCGTGGACTGCAGCGCTCCAGGCCTCCCTGTCCCTCACCAGCTCCCGGAGCTTGCCCAAGTTCATGTTCATTGCATCAGTGATGCCGTCCAGCCAGCTCATCCTCTGACGCCCTCTTCTCCTTCTGCCCTCTATCTTTCCCAGCATCAAGGACTTTCCCAATGAGTCATCTGTGAGCATCAGATGACCAAAATACTGGTGTTTCAGCTTCAGCATCAATGCTTCCAGTGAATATACTGGGTTGATCTCCCTTGAGATTGACTGGTTTGATCTCCCTACTGTCCAAGAGACTTTCAGAAACTTTCTTCAGCACCACAGTTCAAAGGCATCAGTTGTTTGGCGTTCGGCCTTCTTTATGGTCCAGCTCTCACAACCACACGTGGCCACTGTGAAGACCTTGACTACATGCACCTTTGTTGGCAGAGTCTCTGCTTTTCAACACGCTGTCTAGGTTTGTCATTACCCTCCTGCCAAGAAGCAATTATCTTCTGATTTCATGGCTGCAGTTACCATCCGCAGTGATTTTGGAGCCCAAGAAGAGAAAATCTGTCACTACTTCCACCTTCTCCCTTTCTAAATGCCATGCATTAATGGCATGGCAAATGTTATAGGTACTCAAACTCTGTAAGTGAGAACTTTTGTATTCTAATAAAGTGTTTTCATTGATATAAGTCAAGGTGTTTCTTATATTTAGTACTATATGTGTGTGAGTATAATTACCTTACACACACTTACTGTTATATATCTATAAAACAGAAGAAAGACATAAACACAATGACTTTAAATTACCAAGGGCTCCCAACTAGCAATTGGGGGAGGGAGGGGTTGGAGAGGGTGGATATTAGGAAGGGAAGTGACAGTATTTTGACATAAGAAATTTTTTGAAATGATATGTAATATTAAGGGGAAGTTATTAATAAGCTATATTTATTATCTTGCAATGCAGAAGACCTGGGTTCGATCCCTGGGTTACCCACTCCAGTAATCCGGCCTGGAGAATTCCAAGGACTGTGTAGTCCATGGGGTCGCAAAGAGTCAGATACAACAGAATGACTGTCACTTTCACTTTTCATTATCTTGAATAGCAAAAGGATGCAAATATTCAAAAAGGAGGAGCCACTCTCATAACAAAGTGCTATGTCCCAGGCAGTACTGTGACACTTTTAAACCCACCCTCAGCAGAGACTGCGTTTTTTCATTTCTCATGTACTATTCTCTTAAAGACATTACCACTCTCCTATTCAGCCTGGCTCCAGAGGACCGGCAGGGCAAGAGGACAAAACAAATAGAAACAGGTAGCCTCCATCTTTCTCTCTCTCTCTTCTATTTCCCTTTTCAGCAAAGCATTCAGACTCTTGACCAGACACCACCACTCACAGGTTTGACATAGCCTCAAAGACTGGTCACAGCCAAGCCCACTAAATGCTGCATTACGCTCTGTACAATGAGAAAATATAAAAATATGCTTAAATGTATACAAATTTATATTCAGGGTAGATAAGATATTATAGGAAAAGCATTCCAAATCAGTGATAACACATAGTAAGTTATATCTGCATTTTATTTATTTACATTTTACATTGTTTCCAGTGTTCCAGTATTTCAAGGAATATTTGCATTAGTATTAGAATTGGTGTTTAGTATTCCCACTAGAATTCTCTTACAGTGNAAGGTTGAAATATGTCATCTCAATACTAACAATACATGTCAGTCCAGAGAAAGTCAGATAGTGGAGACGTACACGGCACTGCTACATTTCAAATGTGAGACTCCATCATCACGGATGATGAACCTGAAAGATGACGCTTCCCACAGCCAAAGAGAACACCAGGAAGCAATCAGAGTCTCCAGGGAGCACAGTGAGCTTCTTGCCATATTAATCTGTCTCAAAGCCCTTCATTCTCCAAGCACAGAAACACTTAGTAAAGGACAAGAATGAAAGGGAATGGTACCAGGATTTGATGGGCCACTCTGTCATCTGGCTCTTCTTTTTGCAATCAGTTCAAAAATGGGATGAGAAACTCTACTTGCTTTTTTTTTGCAAATATCAGTATGAAAAAGCAGGAAAATAGACACATTTCTCTCCAGGCTCTCAGAAGGGCTGGCAATAACTATTGTGATCAATTACTCGATGAAAAAGGTACACTTTGTGGCTCAGCATTTCTGAGAACAAAGTCGCAGAAATATTTTCTAAAAGAAATCACAGAGGGGGAGTGTGAGTCAATTATAGAGCTCAAAAGATATCACAGCCTCAAAAAATGTTTTTGAGCATCAAAACAAGAGACACAACGGTATTATTGAAAACTTCAGAGTATAGTCCTGATTCTGAAAGATGTACGTAATATATAAGCTGTAGTGTGAGATTGGCATGTCTGTATCAGTGATTAAATTAACTATTCCCCGATAGACCACAGCATTCTAAGAATTGCAAAAGCTCCCGTAAAAGCAAATTGTCTACATTTCTGATACATCATTGTCTTTGCCTCTGAAAAAAAGGATGGCTAATTCATAAATTCCTATTAACAGAAATTTCTAGGACTACAAGCTTAGATAGCCACAAACATAGCTTATATCATTTAAGATCCATTAAAAAAGAGGGTTCTAACCAAAGTTAAATTGGAGGTAATAAAACAGAGTACTCTTCTCAGACTTTTGGACAAGAGAAATTCCTCTCTATTCCGTAATGATAATGAGAAAATGGGAAGACCAAAAAGCCCCTCTGATTCCCATG
The DNA here is from genome assembly GCA_006410675.1 of Oreotragus oreotragus. NCBI lineage: Eukaryota > Metazoa > Chordata > Mammalia > Artiodactyla > Bovidae > Oreotragus > Oreotragus oreotragus. The sequence goes on along the minus strand of SJYX01008231.1, from coordinate 29,656 downwards.
CTTGAAGTTGACTGTGGGTCCTGCAGGCAAACTGTGCTCTGAAAGAAATTACAGCAAGCTAGCAGTTCACCCCAGAGAAGTTCATCCCACTCCATTACTCTTGCTTGGAAAATCCCATGGACGGAGGAGCCTGGTGGGCTGCAGTCCATGGGGTCGCGAAGAGTCAGACACGACTGAGCGACTTCACTTTCAATTTTCATTTTCATGCATTGCAGAAGGCAATGGCAACCCACTCCAGTGTTCTTGCCTGGCGAATCCCAGGGATGGAGGAGCCTGGTGGGCTGCCATCTATGGGGACGCACAGAGTTGGACACGACTGAAGCGACTTAGCAGCAGCAGCAGCAGTTCATCCAAAAATTAAGAAAAAGAATGTACTACCTAAGATGATGATATTAAGACCTCAGAAAATATGGTATATTAGCGCATATATATAGAATCTAGAAAAAAGGTACTGATGAACCTGTTTTTAGAGAAGGAATAGGGATGCAGAGATAGAGAACAGACTTGCAGACACAGTGAGGGAAGGAAAGAGTGGGACGAATGGAGAAAGTAGCATTGACTTATATACAGAACCTTGTGTAAAATAGATCGCTGGTGAGAAGTTGCTACATAATACAGGGAGCTCAGCCTGGCAATAACCTAGAGGGGTGGGATGGGGGTAAAGAAAGGAGGCTCAAAAGGGAGGTGATGTGTGTATGGCTGATTTGAGTTGTTGTATGGCAAAAACCAACACAACATTGTAATTTCCCTCCAATTGAAAAATAAATAAATAAGACCTCAGAAGAAATTCTTTATCCAAAATACGCATAATCAAAAGTACAAAAGTAAAAACGACTACATGGGCTCAAGAGAGAAATCCTGAGGACCAATTTCAGGAAGACTTTTCTATCACCTAGGCTTATGAATATAAACATCGAGAAAGAAAGAGAATAAAAGAGGAAGAACAAAAATGTATAAATAATACAGAGAAAAGAAAAATTAGCCAAGGGAAATGTAAAAGAGAGAAATAAGGTGAGTAACACAGTGCTCTGAAAATAACAGCACTGAAATTCGAGGAGGTTGAAATGGATGTCCAAATACAATGGATACTAATAAAAGATGGGAACATTAGAGAATTAAATACAGGAGACAATTTAGAAGTTAACTTCACCCTTTGATTGCATAGTTATGTTGGTTGCCTTTAAAAGTCCCATAAAAATGCCCATGCAACTGCCCATGAAAATAAATTAATCCAGAAGTTATTTAAGAGAATATGTGACATTGGACACAGCCAAAAATCTATATCTAAAGTACAGAAGGATATATGATCGTGGTGAACCTGAAGCATCAGGAAAAATTTGGATTATTCTCTGCTTACCAAGGCAGAAAAATGTATCATATAGTTTTAAAATGTCAATTAAAAATAGTTTTAAAAAGGCATCAATACTTAGAGTATTGCAAATAGAAATAGGTCATTTGCAAATAGAAAAATAGGTCATTCATGCATGTTGTTCCTTTTCAGTCACCCAGTTGCGTCTGACTCTTCGCAACCCGTGGACTGCAGCGCTCCAGGCCTCCCTGTCCCTCACCAGCTCCCGGAGCTTGCCCAAGTTCATGTTCATTGCATCAGTGATGCCGTCCAGCCAGCTCATCCTCTGACGCCCTCTTCTCCTTCTGCCCTCTATCTTTCCCAGCATCAAGGACTTTCCCAATGAGTCATCTGTGAGCATCAGATGACCAAAATACTGGTGTTTCAGCTTCAGCATCAATGCTTCCAGTGAATATACTGGGTTGATCTCCCTTGAGATTGACTGGTTTGATCTCCCTACTGTCCAAGAGACTTTCAGAAACTTTCTTCAGCACCACAGTTCAAAGGCATCAGTTGTTTGGCGTTCGGCCTTCTTTATGGTCCAGCTCTCACAACCACACGTGGCCACTGTGAAGACCTTGACTACATGCACCTTTGCTGGCAGAGTCTCTGCTTTTCAACACGCTGTTTAGGTTTGTCATTACCCTCCTGCCAAGAAGCAATTATCTTCTGATTTCATGGCTGCAGTTACCATCCGCAGTGATTTTGGAGCCCAAGAAGAGAAAATCTGTCACTACTTCCACCTTCTCCCTTTCTAAATGCCATGCATTAATGGCATGGCAAATGTTATAGGTACTCAAACTCTGTAAGTGAGAACTTTTGTATTCTAATAAAGTGTTTTCATTGATATAAGTCAAGGTGTTTCTTATATTTAGTACTATATGTGTGTGAGTATAATTACCTTACACACACTTACTGTTATATATCTATAAAACAGAAGAAAGACATAAACACAATGACTTTAAATTACCAAGGGCTCCCAACTAGCAATTGGGGGAGGGAGGGGTTGGAGAGGGTGGATATTAGGAAGGGAAGTGACAGTATTTTGACATAAGAAATTTTTTGAAATGATATGTAATATTAAGGGGAAGTTATTAATAAGCTATATTTATTATCTTGCAATGCAGAAGACCTGGGTTCGATCCCTGGGTTACCCACTCCAGTAATCCGGCCTGGAGAATTCCAAGGACTGTGTAGTCCATGGGGTCGCAAAGAGTCAGATACAACAGAATGACTGTCACTTTCACTTTTCATTATCTTGAATAGCAAAAGGATGCAAATATTCAAAAAGGAGGAGCCACTCTCATAACAAAGTGCTATGTCCCAGGCAGTACTGTGACACTTTTAAACCCACCCTCAGCAGAGACTGCGTTTTTTCATTTCTCATGTACTATTCTCTTAAAGACATTACCACTCTCCTATTCAGCCTGGCTCCAGAGGACCGGCAGGGCAAGAGGACAAAACAAATAGAAACAGGTAGCCTCCATCTTTCTCTCTCTCTCTTCTATTTCCCTTTTCAGCAAAGCATTCAGACTCTTGACCAGACACCACCACTCACAGGTTTGACATAGCCTCAAAGACTGGTCACAGCCAAGCCCACTAAATGCTGCATTACGCTCTGTACAATGAGAAAATATAAAAATATGCTTAAATGTATACAAATTTATATTCAGGGTAGATAAGATATTATAGGAAAAGCATTCCAAATCAGTGATAACACATAGTAAGTTATATCTGCATTTTATTTATTTACATTTTACATTGTTTCCAGTGTTCCAGTATTTCAAGGAATATTTGCATTAGTATTAGAATTGGTGTTTAGTATTCCCACTAGAATTCTCTTACAGTGACCAAAGCCAGAGTTTCAGTCAATCAGACCTTTCTGTGTCTATATCTGGATCTGCTGCTTTGGATGTAGTCCACAATGTGGACTTAGAGCAGGTTATTTGGTCCCTTAAGTTCTTCATCAGTTTTCACATCTGATTTTAGCTCATGCAGTTGTAGTAAGAATTAAACAAGGTAGTCAAAGGACAACATTATGGCTGTTACCTAATATAGATGAATCTCACAATGGTTAGGTTTTTTTTTTCCATTTCCCTTTTTTTTTTCTTTTTGATGCAGTATTCTAAATTACATAATAGCAGAACCATTCTGATATTCTTGTGGGATTTTAAGCAGTGGCTCCCTAGTGAAAGATAAACTGTTTTCAGTAGTTAGGATGCTTGGGAAGGTAAGATGGAAGCTTAACTTGAAAGAAAGTTGTGCAAAAAAAAAAACAACCCATAGTGCAAAAAAAAAAAACAAAAAACAATTCTGGAAAAACAAGACCAGAGAAGCAATTGCTAATTAGCAAGCAGGCAGTGCAATGATGTATTGTGAGTGTCAAAAACAAAGCAGCAAAGTCAGGACTATTTTTGCTGTGGAGATAGCCAGGCTTCAGGAAGGGCCATGTTTCCCAGTAATTTAACCTGAAAGATATAAATCATGACTGAAAAGCTTCTTGCATCAGTAACGGAGAGAAACACCTATATTCTAGCAAGATTTCCATGATAAAAGACAGGTTTCCATACATATGAGATCAGGAAAAATAATTATCAATCAAAGATAACCCACTGGATACCTATTTGAAGTGAAATTGGAGGTCAGCAAAGGCAAAAAAAAAAAAGAGAAAGAGAGAGCTGTATTGTCTCTGATTTTAAGGAGCTCATCACTAGAAATTCTGTTTTACAAAGTTTCAGCTGTATGTGATTTTGAAACATTAATGATTTAATGCCTGCCAGACAAAGAAAGAGAAAAGCTGTCAGAAATCAAAGACAGATATAACTGTATCATCAGCATAAAAATGGAGGCTGACATCATAATGATAAAAAAAAAAAATCAGTTCAGGGCAAAAACATGCAAACTAAAATAATGGGCAAATGCAGAACCACACAGTGCTTTGGAAGAACACACCTGGCAGTTGATGAGAACAGGATGATATATATCATCTGATAGCCAGAGAATTAGGAGTTCAGAGAGCACAAAGTCAGGAGCCCTTTGCTATGCAAATAATACTCAATACGCATCCAAATTCACTTTCTAAATCAGAATGATCTGTCATTTCTCCATGTTGCAGCGTGCAGTTTAACCACATTACCCAACCAACGACCATCTGGGGCTACTCGAGCATAAAATAATCTTGGCCCTGACTCATCATTCCTAGATCGTTCAAGACCAGTTAAGTCTTGAGAACCCTAGAAGTCCCAATATGCATTCAATGACTGGTCACTGAGCATCTGTTATGCCTAAACAATGGAGTTAAGTGTTATGGAGAAGTAAAAAGCTTAAACTGGAAAAAAAAAAAAAAAAAAAGCTTAAATTGTATACAACTACTAGACTATCAGTTACTTACTAAATAGTTACTTTCCTGAGAGCCAAGATCAGATTTTATTTGTTTCTGTTGTTCAGTCACTCAGTCACGTCTTACTCTTTACAACCTCATGGACTGCAGCATGCCAGGCACCCCCATCCTTCACTGTCTCCAAGAGTTTTCTCAAACTCATGTCCACTGAGTCAGTGATGCCATCCAAACATCTCATTCTCTACTGCTACCCTCCATCTTTCCCAGTATCAAGGTCTTTTCCGATGAGTTGGCTCTTCACATCAGGTGGCCAAAGTATTGGAGCTTCGGTTTCAGCATCAGTCCTTCCAATGAATATTCAGGGTTGATTGCCTTTAGGACTGATTGGTTTGATCTCCTTGCTGTCCAAGGGACTCTTAGGAGTCTTCTCTAGCACCACTGTTCAAAAGCATCAATTCTTCAGTGCTCAGCCTTCTTTATTTTATTTATTTATTTTTAGAGCTTCCATTTTACTTTATTTTACTTTACAGTACTCTGTTGGTTTTGGCATACATTGACATGAATCTGCCATGGGTGTACACGAACTCCCAAACAGGAACCCCCCTCCCACCTCCCACCCCACATCATCCCTCCGGATCATCCCCATACACCAGCCCCAAGCATCCTGCATCCTGCATCGAACGTAGACTGGCGATTCATTTCTTACATGATAGTATACATATTTCAATGCTATTAAATTTCTGGAGTCATCAGAATCAATTCTCTGGTAAAATCTCAACTAAGATTAAATGGGAAATGAAGAAAAGTAGGGAGGGGATGAAAGATAAAGAGGAAAGGAAGGAAAAGTAGAGAAAAGGGAAGAAGTAAGTGGCAGCTTCACCCTCAACTCTAAAATCTGAATGGGAATATTAATCTATTTACATATATCAATCAAAACAGACATGATGAACTAGCCAGGACAACGCTCACTCGCTGCTATAACAAACAGCCCCAAATTTCAGTGACTTAACATAATAAAAGTTCATGTCTCGATTATGCAAATTCATGGCTCTCTTCTAAGGGAAAACTCAGAGATCTGATCTGCTTTCATGTTACACATGACTCCCTAGGTAACCACATAAGGAAAAGAGGTTGGTATATATCAGTTCTGCCTAGCATAGCATTGGCCAGATCACAGTCATATGCTACTGACATAACCATCAGAGAGGCTGAGAAAAGTAGTCTTTGTATGTTTCCAAGAAGAAACAGATCAGAGAGCAGCTAGACAGTCCCTGCCATACATGTTACAAAGCAGCATATGACCCAAGTGAGTGAATGGGGAAGGCTGCATGAAAAATGTGGGATTGAACATAAGGAAAAGAGGCACTTCAGACAGAAGGAATCGAATGATCAAGAGCTCACAGGAGAAGAGGGCAGAGGGTGCTTAAGAACAAACGATTTGACAGGTCTTGCTGGAGCATAGTTTTTTAGTAATTGAAAAGAGTAAGAGAAGATCAAATAAGTAAATTAAAAAGATTGGGGAGGATACCTAATGCCAACTAAGGAGTTTTGACCTTTCCTTTCAGGTTATAAAAACCTTTGTACATAGCTCTGAGCTAAGCACAGTGCAGAGTGTGAAGGGTATGCACACTGAGAAGAACTGAAGAGAAGAAACTACTGCAACAGGACAACCAGCAGGCCATGTTCATAAGAACTGGTATCAAAAATAAGACACAAACTGAAAGTGGTGTTGCCTATGCTAAGCTCCACATCACCAAACTGAGACTTAATCATAGCTTCAGCTCTCACAGAAACAGAATCTTAAACCAGACACTCAGGAGTCACCTGATCAGTACTAGTTAGGTCATCTGCCTGGATAGAGCCCCCTGCCACACCCTAAAAACAAAATAACTTGCAAAAAAACCAGCTCACTTTTTGTTTAGTCTAGCTTTCTTGTTCCCACTCCCTTCTGCCTGTAAAAGCTTTTCATTTTGAACAGCTCCTCAGAACTCCTTTCTGTCTGCTAGATGGGATACTGCCTGATTTGAATAGATTTTTGCTCAAATAAACTCTTCAATTTTTCATATGTCTCAGTTTATCTTTTAACACCAGGTACAAGATGGGTTCTAATACTGACCCATCTGTATGAATTTGGACACGTTCTTTAAATTCTTTGCTTCTCAGTTTATTCATCTGTAAAGTGAGGAGAATATTGCTTATTGTATTAGAATGTCATGTGGGTCAACTTTGAAAATATATGAGAGAAGAGTAAAGCAACATCAAGACATGTGGCCTATGCGGTCACGGTGGGGCAGCAAAACGAGGCATCAAGAGCGGCGCTGTGGAAACGGAAACCAAAGGCAGGGCACAAAGGCTACATTAACAAGACTTGGAAACACAAAGACACAGCAGATGTAGGGCAGAAAGGGAGCAAAATCTAGTTTTGAATGCAGGAAGCTGAGACAATAATAGCATCCATAAAAAGAGTAAGGTAGTTGAGTGAGGACCCATTTAATGGGAGGACCGGGAGTTAAAATTGGGGCAAATCAATCTGAACTGAAGGCAAGAAACCAAGTATCTTTAGAAAACAAGAGACAGTTCAAGAAGTGATTATCACTTAAAATCAATTTGGAATCCATTCACATAGACAGAGTTAAAACAAGTGAAGCAATCCCTTTCAGAATTTTGAATTATTTTAATCTAGATTTAAACTGGGCTTCCCTCAAAGGGAGCAAAATCTAGTTTTGAATGCAGGAAGCTGAGACAATAATAGCATCCATAAAAAGAGTAAGGTAGTTGAGTGAGGACCCATTTAATGGGAGGACCGGGAGTTAAAATTGGGGCAAATCAATCTGAACTGAAGGCAAGAAACCAAGTATCTTTAGAAAACAAGAGACAGTTCAAGAAGTGATTATCACTTAAAATCAATTTGGAATCCATTCACATAGACAGAGTTAAAACAAGTGAAGCAATCCCTTTCAGAATTTTGAATTATTTTAATCTAGATTTAAACTGGGCTTCCCTCGTGGTTCAACTGGTAAAGAATCTGCCTGCAATGCAGGAGACCTGGGTTTGATCCCTGGGTTGGGAAGATCCCCTGGAGAATGGAACGGCTATCCACTCCAGTATTCTGGCCTGGAGAATTGCATGGACTGTATAATCCATAGGGTCGCAAAGAATCAGACACGACTGAGCGACTTTTACTTTTCTAATTATACACAAGAATTAAAAATCTGAGTGAGTATCAGCCTTCAAAGAAAAAATGAAGTACAATGGAAAGGCACAGCCATTGTCCAAATATACTTGAGAAGCAGAAAACCAAGTCCTCAAGCCTTTCCTCCAGCAAAACGTTTGTTTACATAATTAGCTCCAGTGTACACAGCTTAGTCCATGCTCTAGTTTCTGTAGAGCTTTGTAGAACCCCAGGAGACTTTCAGATTTTTCCTTTTCTATCACCTCCCAATGCCACCCACCTTCCTTGGAGGCTTTCCAATTTGGGTGGGAAATGCTGCCCAGGCCTGCAGTTTCTCCACTGTGTCTGGCTGTCTGCTTTATTCCCTCCATTACTAATGTGCACCAGGGCTGGGAGAAGGCCAGGGGGAATCATGGACACAAAGGGAGCCTCATAATGTACAGAGGGGTCTCTAGGACAGAGCAGCACCTCTAGGGCAAGAGAGGCAAACCTCTACTTGGAATCACTGGTTTCTGAAAATTCCAGTTACTGACAGCTGGGTGGTGTAAACTGTACAGGGTTGAAAATAAAACCAAATGGAACAGAAACAAAAAAGAAAGCAACGAAAGTGAAATGTGGAAAATGGGGTGGGGGAGGGAGGATTCACACAATTCTGTAAACTCTTGTTAAACCTCTAAATTCTGAAACACTCAACAAAACTTTTTCACAGCTCTCTGTGCTTCAGGCTTATTTCGTAATTCAAGGCTGTAATGGAATCAAGTTAGTGAAAACCTACAATGGAAAAGTGAAGCACAATGCAAATAGATATCTTATTCTGGAGCTAATTTATCTCCTAAGACATTTGCAAAAATTCTCTTTTCACTGACACCAAATATCATCTCCATGGATGCTTGGTATCAAACTGTGAAATGGGCATTGTAAGAATGAAAATCAACTAGTAATTTCAGAAGAGTGAAAGCAACTGAGCTACTCTGTATAAACCACTTTACATTTGCCTGGCATTTTCCTTCTCTCCACTGGAAGGACGATATGGAAGATGAACAGCTTGCCCTAACAAACATGCATTCAAATGAGAGGCTCTCTCAGCCTTCCTCTCAGCTTCCTCTGGGTAAAGTATCTGGTGGACATATATGCCCTGGCATCTACCCATAAAGGACCCATCGCAGGCTGAATTTTGCAGGATGCTGAGCAGACCAGCCAAGAGCCAGGGCAGGGAGGCTCATTCAGGGTGGTTTGGAGCAGAGGAAAACAGAGTGGCTGTATCCAAGCCGTGTCAGGTTACGACAGGTGGCATCCAAACCAAAGAAATAAACCAAAGCCCAGCACCACGTCCAAAGGCAGGCAAGGTGCTAGTGAATGGCAGGTGAATTCAAGAACGGATGCCAGTAAAAACAGGAGTATAATCAGGGCAGGCTGAAAGCAGAGTGCAGAGGATCCTGAGCAGTGGCTGAGAACACTGCTGTTACCTCCTCCATTTGCCTTCATTTTTCAGGGACACAAAGATATGCGGTCAGGGCAGATGCGATGGGAGCATGTGTCTGCAGCCCTATGGAGAGCCTATCCTCATGCCCCTGTCACTTTACCTACTAGAATACCTCAATACTTGTGTAATCTATGACACTGCTCTTTCAGTAAAATGTTCACAAGGGACTCATCAAATGGACAATCTCTACAATGTGCTACATTCCCAGGGGAACTTAGGAACACAGACCGTCATGACTCAAGTTCAATGAAGGACTTTTGGATCAAGCATCAACACATTTTTCTATCAAAGGCCAGAGTGTAAATATTTTAAGATTTATGGGTCAAAAGGAAAAATAAAACATATTCAGTTCAGTTGCTCAGTTGTGTCCAACTCTTTGCGACCCCATGAATCGCAGCACGCCAGGCCTCCCTGTCCATCACCAACTCCCAGAGTTCACTCAGACTCACATTCATCGAGTCAATGATGCCATCCAGCCATCTCATCCTCTGTCGTCCCCTTCTCCTCCTGCCCCCAATCCCTCCCAGCATCAGAATCTTTTCCAATGAGTCAACTCTTTGCATGAGGTGGCCAAAGTACTGGAGTTTCAGCTTTAGCATCATTCCTTCCAAAGAAATCCCAGGGCTGATCTCCTTCAGAATGGACTGGTTGGATCTCTTTGCAGTCCAAGGGACTCTCAGGAGTCTTCTTCAACACCACAGTTCAAAAGCATCAATTCTTCGGTGCTCAGCTTTCTTCACAGTCCAACTCTCACATCCACACATGACCACTGGAAAAACCATAGCCTTGACTAGACAGACCTTTGTTGGCAAAGTAATGTCTCTGCTTTTCAATATGCTATCTGCTGCTGCTGCTGCTAAGTCACTTCAGTCGTGTCCGACTCTGTGTGACCCCATAGACGGCAGCCCAACAGGCTCCTCCATCCGTGGGACTCTCCAGGCAAGAATACTGGAGTGGGTTGCCATTTCCTTCTCCAATGCATGAAAGAGAAAAGTGAAAGTGAAGTCGCTCAGTCTGTCCAACTGTTAGCGACCCCATGGACTGCAGCCCACCAGGCTACTCCGTCCAGTGGATTTTCCAGGCAAGAGTACTGGGGTGGGGTGCCATTGCCTTCCCCAAATATGCTATCTAGGTTGGTCATAACTTTTCTTCCAATGAGTAAGTGTCTTTTAATTTCATGGCTGCAGTCATCATCTGCAGTGATTTTGGAGCCCAAAAAAATAAAGTCTGACACTGTTTCCACTGTTTCCCCATCTATCTGCCATGAAGTGATGGGACCAGATGCCATGATCTTCACTTTCTGAATGTTGAGCTTTAAGCCAACTCCTTAAACATATTACATAGATACTAATATGAGAAGAGTTAAAACAGATTTCCATAATGCTTTTATTGACAAAATTCAAAGCAGCATTATTAGTTAGTATATTATAGTTAGTATAGTTAGTACATTATAGTTACAACATAATTAGTTAGTAGACCTACAATACAGGTCTACAAATAAGATAAATGGACTTCTTCGGGAGGGAAATAAAATCTTGCTTAATTGAGGTTCAGGGAGGCGGTCCTAAGATGGCGGAGGAATAGGACGGGGAGACCACTTTCTCCCTCACAAATTCATCAAAANTGATTTCGGTGTTGACCATCTGGTGATGTCCATGTAGAGTCTTCTCTTGTGTTGCTGGAAGAGGGTGTTTGCTATGACCAGTGCATTTTCTTGGCAAAACTCTATTAGTCTTTGCCCTGCTTCATTCCACATTCCAAGGCCAAATTTGCCTGTTACTCCAGGTGTTTCAAAACAAAACACAACTGCTGAAGAATACATGGAGAATTCCATGTATTCCCTTTACACTGATGTTGGGAATGCGTGGTCTGTAAGTGTGTGTGTGTGTGTATCTGTGTATGTGTGGGTGACTGCAAAGCTTATAGTTTCATGCAGTTGTTTTAGAGGAAAAATACCAAGGTTCAGGCTAACTTGAATTGCCACAAAAGTAAAACCCAAGATACAAGTGTGTCCCTGTTTCTTTAAACTGATGAGTTATGCTTATTCTCAATTTATTTCTGTTTTCCTTGGGGAAGTGCTATCATCTCTGGTGTCAGATTCATCTTTGCTGTGACAATATTGTGTCCAACAAAACTTTGGAAGGTTTCTGGTTTCTCTGCTTCTTTTTCATTATCTTGTATATTTTCACTTGCTTCAAGCATACTTGTTAAACCATCTGTTTTTAATTACTGACTTATGTTGCAGATGAGATATAGCTAATTTTTTTAAATGTAGATGAATTGTGACAGCAAAATGACCAAGAGTGTTCCATACATTTGGGTAATCAAAGAAATTACCAGGTCATGAAAAGCAAATATACATGGGCATATGTCTATACTCAACACATTAAAACAGACACAAGGCTGGCAAGAAGTTGAAATAATTTGTGAAAGCCAGTGGTGTTGTTTTGCAATCAAAAGTATAGAAAAACAAGCTCTGGTTTGTCAGGTGAAAAATTCAAAATGTGCTTGTCATGCACACAAACACAAACAATTAGCCAAGCAGGTGTGTGAGTTAGCTTGTGGTTCATAACAAATCACCCCAAAACTTAGTGGTTTAACAAAACAACCATTTATTCAGCTTGTAAATTTGTGCATTGGTAATTTGAGTTGGGTTCAGCTGGACAGAACTACTGATTTTGGTTGGGGTCTCTTATGAGATTGAAGCCAAATGGAGACTCAACTAGACATTGAAGATTCTCTCCCTTTCTACATATTCTTAAGTCCTCTCCTCTTTATCTGGCTTGTCTACATGGTTCCACATGGGTAGTTAGACTTCTAACATGATAGTTCATGGTTCACCAAAGTGCGAAAATGGAAATTTCCAGGGTTTCTTAATGGCTGGACTCAGATGTCTTCCATGGTCACTTCTGCTGCATTCCACTAGTTAATGTGAGTTCTAGGCCAGCCTAAGTTCAATGTAGAGGGAAGGGAAGCTAATAAAAGCATGAATGCCAAGAGGAATAGCTCATCTCATCAGGGTCATTTTCAGAGGCCAGCAGTTACATTCCCCATATTGAGCTAAAATTTATTTCTTTTTCCCTTGACTCTGCTCTACATTCTATATAACACAGAACAAGTCCATTTTATATGACAAGCGTTAAGAAGATTTAAGCAGCTATTATGCTTCCTCTTACTCCCAGATTTCCAGGGGAAAAAATGTTCCCAGTTCTCTCAAACATGACTTACATGATACAGCTTTGAGTTTTCCAACCACTGTGGTCGCCCTCCCATAGATCCACCCCAATTTAACAAGGTAAAGCCTAAGGTTGGCCCCCAGCACTCAGCAGAATATTATAGATAAGAGGGCAGTATAATGCCTTTTACAAAGAGGCCCATGCCCTAGAGCCCAGTACTTTGAATATATTGGCTTGTATGTACAGGGACAATGCAAATGTGATGAAGGTTACAGATCTTGAGATGAGGCAAGTGTCCTGGATCATCCCAGTTGTCCCAATATAATAAAAATTTATAAGAAGAGAATCTTTCCTGGTAGCAAAGAGAGAAATGCAATGCTAGAAGAAGGATCAGAGAGATGTGACCCTCAAAGGACTCAACCTGCCATTGGTGGCTTTGATGATGGAGAAGGGGCCATGAGCCAAGGAATGTAGTGGTCTCTGGTCCTCAGTTTACAGCCAGCAAGAAAATAGGGACCTTGAGCCTTTGAACCCAAGGAACAGAATTCTACTAAAAACCTGAACAAACAGGAAATAGATTCTTCCACAGAGTCCTAGAACACAATACTAACACCTAGATTTTAGTCTGGTGAGAGCTGACAAGACTTCTGACTGTAAGAAAACAATTTTATGTTCTTTCAAGTTGCTAAGTTTGTGGCAATGTTTTATAATTGCAATAGAAGACTGATACAGTCTGTTATGATTTGTTTTGAAGAGAAAGGTAAAGGCATCATATATTTTTTAAGGAAAATATGACCTAGGTGTGCCTCAGCTATTTTGGCAATGATTAGTGTTGATTTATGTGGTGCTTATATTCAACAAAAACACAGGATCTTTTCTCATAAGCAGCTGTGATTGTGAATATTCTCTCCTTTTAATAATTAAATATAAAGGATATATTTAGATCAGTTCATTTCCATCATGCTAGATTTAAACTATCTTTCCAGCCTGTAAAGACAGTTTGGAGTCTAGTTTCTGTCATCCAAATATTTCAGCCATGCCCTCCTCCTTCTGTGCCATTTCAACATCTGATCAGTCCTATAGGTGAACATGCCTTGCAGGTTGCTTCCATCACCAGGGTTGACACTTTTCTTTCCAAGGATAGTGCTTATGTCTGGACTCCCAGAGTTTTTCAAGGTGCAGCTCAAACCCCATGTCTTTCATGGAAACTTGCCTGATAACACAACCAGAAGTGGTTTGTCCCCCTCTGCTCCTATGAGTTGCTCATTCTTGCCATTGAAAGGGTACAAATTGGCTTCTACAGTAACCATCTATCTATGGTTCTTTCCCCTTAAATTGTAGACATTTTGAAGACAAAAGATTGTGTTTTTAAATTTTATATCCCCTAAAGCCACTGGCATTGTGCCTAGTACATAACAGGTGCTTTATAGAAAACAATAATCCATTTAGCAGTGCCTAATTGAGCCAAGAGGCAGTACTCCAAAACATTCCTTTTTATTCTAAATGAGTTGAGAAAAAGAAATTATATATATATATATATACATATATATATATATACACATACCAAGTACATCATTGCAAATAAGCAATTTGAGACACAAAGAAGCAGAGGTTATTTTGTGGGAGAAATTATGGCTCAGAGCAATATGCATATACTTCATGGCTTGTGAGAAGACAGAGCCATATACTTGAAATTATGGGAGCACTAGATCTTGTGCTTTCAAAGAACAGCAATTGGGTCTTTAACTCAAGAATCTAGCACAATGCTCAGGACAGAGAATGCATTTAGTCTATTTTTCAAGTCATTCAAATTGATTACTGTTTCTTTCCATGGCACCAACTCACTTTACTTACCTCTCATTCATTCAGGGTCATTTTGATACCATCACTATATCAGCATCAACTTTTAGATGTAGATGGACAATGAATCAGTTAGGATAATACTGGCAGCCAACTATAGAAACTTAACTCAAATTGACCTATGTTACAGGGATGTTTGTCTCTTAAACAAGAATAAACCAAGGAGGAGACCAACTTCAGTACTGGCCATTCAGCCATTCTGAGAGAACCTCTTTACTTGTCTGTAAGGGTCTATTTACTCTTCTGATCTGTCATCCTTAAGCTAGTTCCTCTCAGGATCAGGAGCAAGTTGTATCATTTCAGCTATGCCAGAGGCTGTATCATATAAATGAATAGATCTTTCCCATGAACCTCCCAGAAGACTTCCTTTCATATATCAATGTCTAACTGAACGTGGGGTCACATGCCCATTCAAAACCAATTGCTGGAAAGTCAATGGGATCACCATGCTTGTGATGTAAAACATATGGCTTTGAGGAGAAGAGGAGAATTCCTGATCCACAGCAGGGTTCTATTAGAAAGGAGGAATGAGGTGACTTGGTGGAGAGGAACCAACAAAACCTACAGACACTAAACCCAGTAACTAAACTCAAATGCTACAGAGTCTTCTTTTCTTTCTTTTGATTTTTCTTGGTGTCCCTTTCTAAAGTCAGCTGTGCTTCTCTGAAACTACATCAGGAAAATAAAAATTACTTAATTCTTTCACCTTATTATTTACTTTTATTCTAAAATGGAAAAACACACTTGTACATACACACACAAACACACCCACAAAGTTGTTGTTTACCAATGCAGTTCTCATCATAGTTTTTTAAAAATAAAGAATCTTTGTAAGTTGCCAACCTCTTGAGTTTCCATACTGTGTCAGAATTTACTCCTCTGCCTTCCAAGTAGAGAATGATGGCTTATGCCTCAGATGAAACCTTTGAAATTGGAAGCATTTACCCTTCCAGATAAAGTCAAAATGTTTATCCCACAACTGAAATTTAACTTCTTTGTGATTTTCAAGGAGTCTGTAAGATGGAATGTGAATTGAAGGAAATGTTCTGGAAGCATTTTTTTTTTTTCTGGCAAAGAAAGAATTGCAGGAGATTCCTTTACTACTTCTTAAATTTCTGAAACATGAATCTTTTAATTTAAAGATTAAATCAATAATGAGCCAGTCTTTGCTGTCTTTAGGTCATGACACCAATTTGCATGTGCAAACACATTTATAATTTTCAAATAATTTTTAGATTATTTATACCAAGGTCTCAAAGTAGCCATATAGGATAGATGAGGCTGCTCTTACTATCCTTGTAAATGGAGAAATGGAGTTTCAGAGATGGTAATTTACTTATCATGAATCACACAACATGTTCGTGACAAAGCATAGTCTAATAGTGAGATATTATAGTTTTTAAGAGCTTCTCTTGGTAAAGAATATGCCTGCAGTACAGGAGACTCAGGTTCGACCCCTGGGTTGGGAAGATCCCCTGGAGATGGGAATGGCAACCCTCTCCAGTATTCTTGTCTGGAGAATTCCATGGAGAGAGGAGCCTGGTGAGCTACAATTCATGGGGTCACAAAGAGTTAGACATGACTGAGTGACTAACATTTTCACTTCACTCTCATAGTTTCTGAACGGCATCTTTCTAAATTATAAATGATCATAGGATAGTGTGGTCTCCCTTTATTATTTTCCAGTTAATTGAATAAGATGTGATGGAATAAATTAAGAAGAGATCAGATATCAGAAAGAACTTTCAACTAATGGGGATTAGGAAATCTCAAAGTACACTATGAAATTGTAGTCACCACCTTGCTTATTGGTAGGAAAGAGCATTGAAAATAGTCATCTGACAGAGAAAGGATGATTTTGCTCCTGTTTAAAAGGAAAAGATAACCTTTCCAGAATCAGTTGATTCACTGGAGGCTTTGAATAAAAAGAATGCCTATGATGGAGGATAAAGTGCATGATGGATATTTCCTGACACCTCCTGGGTGATCACATGCATTGGATCTTTGTCATGTACACTTTGGCGGGTGGGGGTGGTATTTTTATTTATTTTTTTGCTCTCTTCTTTTCCTCTAAACTTCTCCTGGCTCTGCATTCAATCTGGAGCCTCTTTCAAACCATAGGGGCTAAACATGCTGACCTTGGTTCTCCTTTGTCTGTCTCACCAGCTTGCACACCTCATCTCCAGGAGTCTTGTTTATTCACCTTAGGTCATACTTTCCACGTGAAGTCACTGATTTGCAGTATGTGTCTTTCTTCAGTAATTAGCTTCCCGCTTGGTGAGAGCACAGCTGCACCTTCAGTCCCATTGATCCAAAGGCAACAGGCTGCTCCCCACTGTGCTGGCACGCAGACACTTCCTACTGCACCTACGAGCAAATACACAGATCTACTTTATTTCCCAGAAACCAGCCTAGATACAGCCTCCTGTTTTTCAAGACCTGGAACAGGCTGGCAGCACCAGGTCGGATGTTATTCTTGGTTTGGGCTTTCCCCCCCTCCCCTTTTTCCTTCCACACTTGCTTAGAAAACATACCACATCATGAATAGGGTCTGCTCTTTGCAGACATTCCTTTTCTTTTTTTTTAAGTGATTACCATTATTATTTAAAAATCTGGTAGCGATTGACTCTGATGCCTTTCCCCCATGCAGAGAAGCTTATGGAGAGCCAGGCAGATCTCTTCCCCTCCTTCAGGGAGGAGTCAGAGGAAAAGGGACTCAGGACGGGCAGGACACGTTGAATTCCACCTGCTGTGCTCTCATCCGGAGGTGATCCAGGGCCATGTGAGTGAAGGAGTGCCGAACAGAGTCTGTGCATGACAGCTCAAACTGAAAAAGAGACTGAAGACTGTGGTCAGTAAGCCAGATTAGGAAGCTCATAGAATTAGGCTTAAACCAAAAATGATGAGAAAAGAAGGTATAGAATCCTGGAAGCTTGTACGTATGTGGTGTGGGGCCTCAGAGTAATATAGGTAAAGCACTTTATGGAAGACTAGAATTGCAAACTAAAACATCACCATTTCATCTATCTAGCTATATATTCTAGAATGGTGTTATACTGATTACAGTTCCCATATTTCTCACCCAAATATATCATTTGGCCTTCCTATTCAATCTAATGTTTCCTTGGCTTCATCCAAATGGTAAAAACACATTCTGCTACCTTAACTCCTCTTAAGCAGGCTGGGGTCATTGGACAGATAGAGATTCAAGGTATTTTCTGGGCTTTGCTAATCATTTTGGACTGGCACTGATACTAATCTACTAATTCCCTAACTTGGGGATTTCTCCTTTTAGCACTTGCTGCTTCATGTGTATGTGTGTTAATCTCTCAGTCATGTTTGACTCTTTGCAACCCCATGGACTGTAGCCAACCAGGCTCCTCTGTTCATGGAATTCTCCAGGCAAGAATACTTGAGTGGGTAGAACCATTCCCTTCTCCAGAGGATCTTCCCAACCCAGGGATCTAACACAGGTCACCTGCATTGCAGGTGGATTCTTTACTTTCTGAGCCACCAGGGAAGCCCAACAGATCATGTCTGAATCTTATGGTATAAAATTCCATGTTGGATTCTCTGGAAACTTGCCATTTTCCATGCCTTTTCTTCTCAAGACACACATTTGTTACCTTGGTGCACTCTGGAATGTTCTGAGCTTTGTCTTAAGCAACGTAATGACTTCCTTACAAAGAAATGTGGGGAAAGATAAAAGTTAGGTGGGCCCTGCCAATAGATCCAAGCTGGAATGGTTTCTATATCACTTTTTTCTGATCTCAGAAGTATTCCTCCCAGTACAAATAAGTGAAAGTATGTAAGACTGCCTTTGGCTTTAAAAAGGGAGGAAAGAAGGACAAAAAGAGGTGTAACCACTGAGTACTTTGGGGGAAGTGTGTCTATAATAGATGCCACTGCTTCAGAGGAACCCTTTAATGAACAATTAAAAATGAATCATATTAATTTCTGAGTCATANCCCAGTACAAATAAGTGAAAGTATGTAAGACTGCCTTTGGCTTTAAAAAGGGAGGAAAGAAGGACAAAAAGAGGTGTAACCACTGAGTACTTTGGGGGAAGTGTGTCTATAATAGATGCCACTGCTTCAGAGGAACCCTTTAATGAACAATTAAAAATGAATCATATTAATTTCTGAGTCATATCTAGAGTGGCCATAAAATTAATCAACCAAATGAGATACTTTTCAGAGGAAAGTGGACACTAGCTATAATTATTCTAGCCAACAGACATAAACTGAAGCTACCTCTGGTCAACCATGTAAGTGGATGAATGAGCTTTCACTGAGAACCCATTTTGTGTTACAGGCTGTGTCTCTGACAGCCTCTCATCTCTGCCACCATGTTTAACAGTCACCAAAGCCTTGAGAGGCCAAGAGAGGAACTCCCGTAACATCCTGGTAGAAGGCATTGACACATTTGGGACAACCTTTAGCCAATAAAGCTCAAAGCTTGGATTTGGGATTTCAAGAATTAACGGTAATCCAACTGGGGGCAGAGGCAAAATTCTTTATGATCCTAGAAGAGATTTCCGAGTATGAAGAGGACAATTGTCTTTATTGAGAGGGGAGATGACAAGGTAACGTTACCTTCAGAGACTGGATCTTTCTTATATGTTTTACTTCATTTAGTTTCCATTAATCAGTGGGGTTAACGATGGTGTGATTACTCACCTAGAGTCAGACATCCTGGAATGTGAAGTCAAGTGGGCCTTAGAAAGCATCACTACCAACAAAGCTAGTGGAGGTGATGGAATTCCAGTTGAGCTATTTCAAATCCTGAAAGACGATGCTGTAAAAGTGCTGCACTCAGTATGCCAGCAAATTTGGAAAACTCAGCAGTGGCCACAGGACTGGAAAAGGTCCGTTTTCATTCCAATCCCAAAGAAAGGCAATGCCAAAGAATGCTCAAACTATCACACAATTGCACTCATCTCACATGCTAGTAAAGTAATGCTCAAAATTCTCCAAGCCAGGCTTCAGCAATACATGAACCGTGAACTTCCAGATGTTCAAGCTGGTGTTAGAAAAGGCAGAGGAACCAGAGATCAAATTGCCAACATCTGCTGGATCATAAAAAAAGCAAGAGAGTTCCAGAAAAACATCTATTTCTGCTTTATTGACTATGCCAAAGCCTTT
>SJYX01008230.1:0-11465 GCA_006410675.1 Oreotragus oreotragus | reverse complement strand
CTAGTATATTTGGTCAGTACATATTCATAAATGGGTATATTAAAACTAAAGTGATACATTTTATGTATTAAGAGTAGATTTTTAGTCTTATGTTCATTTTGTGAAACTAGGAATAAAGTACATGTTTTGAAATAACACTTTGTGTCTTAAATACTCTATGTTCGCTTCTAGCATAAAGTGAAGAGATTTGGGGTGTTGAAGTATGCCTTAAACTATATGGTTTTAAAAAGAACTGTAATTGCAGCTGACTAATAGATGATAGAAATAGACGTGTACATCTGTGTTCTATAAAAGCCATAACTACATATATTTTCAAAACAGAAATGTGTTATACAATGTCTTTTACTGAGATTTATAAAAAGAGATACTTTAAAGATTTTTCAAAAACTGTTGCAGATTGTCACTTTTTTGGCAAAGGGGTGGGTGACAAGCATCTGAGGAAAGTGAATGAAAATTATTTTTCCCGTTTCTCTATCTATCCTGTTGAAATTTTTTGCTATTTTTCCTGTTGTATCTATGAAGACTTATTAAATATCTGGAATTTTGACTGCATTTCTTGTTGTATGTTTTAAATCAAACTATTTTATTGAGTATAAAATCCATAAAATAATTTCCACAATGATTTTGACAAATTTAAACTTTGGTAGCAAAGCTTAAAAACAATTTGATTATACAAGTTGTTAGATAAATAACACTGTCAGTACAATCTAAAGTTCACAGGAATGGGATTGATTTCTTTGCGCACACCACCCACATTTACTAAACACTTGCTTGGATCCCAGAGGAAATAAAAGATACACAACCTAAGTGATATAGATCAGTGGATAAAAATCAAACAATAAATAGATTTGAACCGACTTATCCCTAAGAGTAGGAGCCATGGTGGTCAAGCATTTTGGACTTTGTTTATTTCCTGGGCTTGTAAATAATGTTTCACTTCTCATAATTTTGTGAAATAAATTCTTATACATTGTGGTCAAGGAGATGATTCTTGAGAGATAGTGGAAATCCACTGAAAGGGATTTGGATTAGGTAAGAGGTTGGGTTCTCTTAGAAGTCATCCTTGGGATGAGACAGACATTTAGGGAGTAACTTTGGTACCAGTATCTGCAAGAACGAAGGAGGAGAAAGCAGGAAAGGAAGAGAGAGAGGCAAAATCAGGGTGCCAGCCCAATTACGTTTTGGGGTAAACTCTCCACATGGTGCTCTTGGGCCAAAATGGCGTGGGAGAGTGGTCTGGAGTTGGGCCAAGACTACCAACTCTTTAGGACTCCTGTTTGCCTTTATCCACATAGCTCAGTCAAGGGATGTTGGATCCAGAGGGGTATGTTGAGTGAAGTGAAAGTTTGAAGCCGAAATATGTATAGACAGGATTCAGAGCTGACCGTGCTCAGCAGTTGGGCAGCAGACTTTCTTGGAAGGACATCACAGCATCTCATAGATCACCACTGGGAAAGAGCTCTGAAGATTGGATAGCTTCCTTTTCTTCTTACACATTGGAACATCACAGACAATTCCAACACCGTTTTCATTATCAGATTCTTTAAGGCTTCCTATGTGAATTATAAGTATAGGTGACCCACGTGATTCACCACCATGTGACTCACAATCCAGTCAAGCTCATTCCTACAGTTCTATAATCTCATCAGCCTAGACTGCAGTGCTCAATGTCCTCCCAAAGGAAACAAAAGGAGGAAAAACCCAAGTTGTTTTTTACATCAGAAGTAATCCAGGAAACTTAGATAAACCATATTATATCATCAAAATGATAAAGAGAAGGTATGTAATTTAGTATTGCAAAACTGTATACCATATTGGACTTAATGTTTGAATACATTGTATCCCTGGGCACTTCCTGGGTGGCTCAGTGGTAAAGAATCTTACTGCCAATGCAGAAGATTTGAGTTCTATCCCTGAGTTGGAAAGATCCCCTGAAGGAAGGCATGGCAACTCACTCCAGTATTCTTGCCTGGAAAATACCATGGATAGAGGAGAGGAGCCTGCTCGAGTACAGTCCTTGTGGTCACAAAGAATCAGACATGATGGAGCGACTGAGCAAATTGTTTCCCTAAATATGTATGAAAAGTAAATGAATAGGCTGTATTACAAATCTTCTAAGACTTTTATTTCAAGTTCTAGATCATCAATTGCTGTTTAGCAAATAACTGCAGTTTACCAAACTGTTTATCATTCATGAAATTAATCACAATTTGATCATCTTTGTTCCTAGTAGTTTTAATGACTGTAGTTATTATTGAATGTACACTTAAATGTAGTCTATGAATTTTAATATGTTTTATAGACAGGTCTCTTATGTATTAAAAATAGCTCAAAGGTTTTGACAATAAATTACATAATAGGAAAGCAGTTTAAAAAATTGGTTGTTTTGTCCCACTAATCCTAAGAATATAATTCTGTTGTGTCGATGCTTCTTTGTGGCTTCATATTGGTAAAAATATTGCTAAGTTACCATTTCCTGATTTGACAGTAGTATCAGTACATCTAAATATCTATTTATGAAAAATAAAAATAAAATGGTAGATAATTTACTTTTCTTTATTTTCACCTCTGTCTTTTCTATACCATTTCTTTCTGCATTTTCACAAAGTGTGTCTGTCTGTACTCTTTTACAGACTCTAGCAAATGTTTCTCTAGAGAAACACATGATTAATCGATTTCACCTTTCCCAACTAACAACTGACTCAGTATAATCTCCTGATATGGATCACACCCATTTGACAGGCACACTGATGTCTGAAATTCTTTTAAACATCTTTTGCATAGATATCAAATGAAGGCAGATTAGTTTTCAAAATTCATGGCAGCTGCTAGCTTCAAAGTGTTTTGCAATCTAAGAGAGAGTATAAAAATAAGACATACTAGTCCTGTTCTTTTAAATGGGGATAATTTGCATAGTTTAAAAAGATCATATTATTCACAATAGATTTTTCATATTCTAAGTTTGTAAAAAAAAATGTTCATGCTATATCTTGAGACTTTAAAAACTTCCTTCAAATAACTTTTTCCTCTAATCTTTCTCTTCTAAGAACTTCTTTAACTTTGATACTAATCCTTTTCTGAAATTCTATTTTGTAGAAAGTCAATCTTGTTGTTTTATTCATGTAAAATTAACACATTAATCATTTACTGCAAATCCTTTACATAGAAGTAAAAAAGCAAAAGTTCATTTTTATCTTTTATCAGACATGGATAATAAATTTTGTCTTTAAAGTTCTTTTCTATTTAGCTTTGTTTTGTATTTACACCTATCTTAGTGTAACTCTGTATCTATATCTAATTTGTTTTTACTTCCAAAAATTGGGTTAAACTCTATTGCTTATATTATACTTGTTTCAATTAATACTTGTTTTCTCTGTCAAAATGCACAGACATGCCATATTCTTAATGGATCCAGGGCATTTTGCAGTTGGGACATAGCACAAAACATTAACAGTTCTAATGATAAAAGGTAAGTCTGTCTTAGTTTTTGATATTTTGAAGTAGGTATTAAACTAATGGCAAAGATAATGTTTGGGACATATGGCCTCTCTCACCAAAAAATTAATAAGGTAGTATTTTCTATACACTTTTATTACTTAATCTTATAGGCAAGAAAACTTTTCTGACATTTAAAATCAGCCATAGCTATGTTTTAATGAGGGTTCATTGAGAGTGAAGGCTGGTGGTAGATAGAATGCCTTGGAAAATTAGGGGCTGACTCCTGATCTAACCATGTAATTGCCCTGTGAACTTGGGCAATTTACTCAGAAATGACTGAACTTTAGTTGGTTATCATCAGGGCAGTTTTGAAGATAAAAGAGCAAAGGCAGCATGTCTGGAGATGCTTTCCACCCAGCATGGCTTCTCCTCCCAGCATGGCTTCCCACGGGCCCTGGCCATTTTCCTCCTTTTCTTCCTGTCCTGTACCTTGAACTCTGGTGTGGCATTTCTGATGTAGGAATTAGAGCGTTCATTTTGTTCTGAGGTTGCATTCTGTTGCTGCTTGTTCTTTCTCGTTTAATCACTTTGCTCCTCTTTCACGGTTTCAGTTCAGTTGCTAACTTGTATTTGACTCTTTGTGACCCTATGGACTGCGGCACGCAAGGCCTCCCTGTCTATTGCCAACTCCCAGAGTTTACTCAAATTCATGTCCCTCGAGTCAATGATGTCATCCAACCTTCTCATCCTCTGTCATCCCCTTTTCCTTCTGCCTTCAATCTTTCCCAGCATCAGGGTCTTTGCAAACGAGTCAGTTCTTTGCATCAGGTGGCCAAAGCATTGGAGTTCAGCTTCAGCGTCAGTCCTTTTAATGAATGTTCAGGAACGATTTCCTTTAGGATGGACTGGTTGGATCTCCTTGCAGTCCAGGGGACTCTCAAGAGTCCTCTAACACCCCAATTCAAAAGCATCAATTCTTAGGTGCTCAGCTTTCTTTATAGTTCAACTCTCACATCCATACATGACTACTCACATCCATACATTCTACTTTTTTAGGTAATAAAAAATCATAGCTTTGACTAGATGGGCCTTTGTTGGCAAAGTAATGTCTCTCCTTTTTAATATGCTATCTAGGTTGGTCATAACTTTTCTTCTGAGGAGCAAGCGTCTTTTAATTTCATGGCTGCAGTCACCATCTGCAGTGATTTTAGAGCCCCCCCAAATAAAATCTGTCACTGTTTCCACTGTTTCCCCATCTATTTGCCATGAAGTGATGGGACCAGGTGCCATGATCTTAGTTTTCTGAATGTTGAATTTTAAGCCAACATTTTCACTCTCCTTTTTCACCTTCCTCAAGAGGTTCTTTAGTTCTTCTTCACTTTCTGCTATAAGGTTGGTGTCATCTACATATCTGAGGTTATTGATATTTCTCCTGGAAATCTTGATTCCAGCTTGTGCTTCATCCAGCCCAGTGCTTCTCATGATGTACTCTGCATATAAGTTAAATAATCAGGGTGACAATATGCAGCCTTGACGTACTCCTTTTCCTATTTGGAACCAGTCTGTTATTCTATGTCCAGTTCTAACTCTTGCTTCCTGACCTGCATACAGATTTCTCAAGATCTTTCTGAGTTTCTCTGACAAGTAGGCTCTCTGAGGCCCAAATAGGAGTGTATTGAGAAGGTTTTTTCCATCATTCAGTTCACAGGTCAACTAGACACATGTGATTCATGTGTTCATATTCCTACATATATTACTGCCTTTCAACTTTTCCCCTGAAGTCTTCTGAACGATGAGGGAGAATGGTCATTGGAGAACAAAAGAACAACTCTGGGTATTGTATTCAATATAGGAGAGAGAAAAAAGCAGCTTGTTAAATAAGAACTATTTGTTCTGTGTGAAATTAGTTAGGGCAAGGCCCTACAGGGCAAGAAAGGATCCATATTAACATTGTACCGCAGTGTGCTTAAGATCTGTGCACCTTTAGGTAATTAAATATTCCTTCGACTTATTTTGTAAAATTAAAATTGATTGTATTATAATGTTTTTGCTTTCCCACCTCACTAACGACCAAAGACGTGCTTTATTTATGCCACCAAAGACGTGCTTTATTTATGCCTAGAAACACCTACTATAAACCTTAAATACATGCTTGAGTAAATATTTGAAAATATATTTTCAAATAATATCTTGGACAAAACAGCTTTTTTAGACTCTAAGCTTTGCTATTTGTTGTAATTTAGTTGCTCAGTCATATCTGACAACTCTGTGACCTCATGGACTGTAGCCTGACAGACAGCCTCCTCTGTCCGTGGGATTTCCCAGGCAAGAATCCTGGACCCATGCCATTTCCTTTTCCAGGGGATCTTCCTGACCCAGGGGTTGAACTTGTGTCTCCCGAATGGCAGGCAGGTTCTTTACCACTGAGCCGCTAGAGAAGCCCCGCTTTGCTATTATGTTGGTTTAAACAAAATACACATTGGCCAATCCATAGAAACATATTGAATATAATTTCTGCTGTAGAGCTGGAGATGGAAATCTAAAATCAAAGGCAAACAGGTACCAAGGATGCCCACATTCTAAGTAAGCAGAAAACACATTTAATACAAGCGTTAGATCTTATAATGAAGGTGTTTATTTAACGATTTACTGTATACCGTTGTTGGTTTAGTGGGGAGAAAGGAATGCTGTAGTTTTCCCCTTCCCATCAGGGAGAGGGCATTCCCCACCTCCAGGGACAACTAAATATAAAGACATTTACAAGACAATGAAAAGAGGCAACACTCTCTCCACTAAACTTTTCAATTCAGTTCAGTTCAATAGCTCAGTTGTGTCCGACTCTTTGCTACCCCATAAATCGAAACATGCCAGGCCTCCCTGTCCATCACCATCTCTGGGAGTTCACTCAAACTACGGGAACTTGGCAAAGGACATCTTTCCAGAGCTTGATAAGCGTCCTTCAGGGTGCATACCTCTCTCCTGGATATTAGGCTTGCTGGTGTGTTAGCAGGACAAAGAAACAACTTTAGAGCAAGATGCCTGGGAAGAGAAAGCCTTTTCTTTCCACACTTTCTGGTGCCCTTGAAGGACACAAAGACTTTTCTGTGGCTTCACATGGAGATTTGAGGACAAGGCAGAGGACAAGATGTTTTTTTTGAGGACAAACTGGTTTTTTGCATAGGAATTTGCATTACAGGCAAGGTAACCTCCTTGTTGGAAAGGGAAGTCAGGGGCTAGCAAAAATTTAGAGGATGAAAAATATACGTAAGTGACTCTTTAAGGAGGAAGTCATCACTGGAATGTGTGTTAGAGTGAAGCTGAAAAGACCTACAAGACCATCATGCAGTGGGTGTGCAGCAGGTCACGAGCAGGTGAAATCACCAGTGGCCTAACAGGAACATAGGGTGTCTTCTCACACTGACCAGTAATTGGTTAAATAAGATAATCCCAGTTATTTCCCTTTTCCATTACACTAAAGGAGTAAGAGCCTACACTTTTCTATCCATTATAAAGATAAGAGATGTGGAAAAGGATTTAAAAAGCTTATGCTCAACTCTTTTCTTTTAAGTCTTTAGAGCAAACCCTAGATATGTATGTTGGGGGGTGGTTGGTAGAAAAGGATTGTAAATTACCTAAAAATCAATTAGAAAGGACTACATTTTATATAACTTTTGATTGAAAGTGATTGGATTTATATGTAGCTAACCTGGGAAATCATTAAAAGAGAAAAGATTCAACAAAACATGACTGAGGGAATAATCAGAGGAAAAAAAACCTCATATGTATCGCCACTTATTTCAGCATATTTGCTAAACTGGTATGTACATTACTGTATCAATATATATATGATTTTTAGTTATTATTGAATTTTTAAAATTTTGTGTTTTTAAACCATAAATCATTATTGCACATATTTTGACGTGAAATAACAAATCTATTAATTCATATGTCTGTGTTCAAATGATAGACTAAAAATTATTTAACTAAATTCTTGTCCTCTGGGAGTTTCAGCAGACTATGTACTCTTATTTGCATGCATGTTTTATTAAATTTAATCTTCACTAGTCACTTCTAGTTAGGCTAGAGACATTGCTGTATGATTAATTAATGACCAATCAACCAGTAATTACTAAGCATCTACTTCTTTTCTATTATAACATATAAACAGTAACTACACAGTAAGCTTTTTTTTTTTTAAATTTTGGTATGACACCTTAACCACCCAAAATATCATTTAGATAAAAGTGGATGGGATGTCCTCTTATAGGAGACAGGGAAGTTTTATAAAAGTCCCAAATATTCACCTTTCTTCGTCCCCATATAGACAATTTCACCATGGGAAAATATGGAATATGGAAAGTGTGCTTCCTGTGTACCTTCCTTAATGCCTTGAAAATAATGCAAAAGGGGAAACAAGAAAGAGAAAACACTACAATAATTTTAGGTACCCGAGAGAAGACAGATAACTTAGATAACACAGCAGTCAAAGGAGGTGGGTGAACATGTGGGGGAAGAGAAAGAAGCAAGGAGGATTGAGAAGGAAGGATTTCCACTACTTTGTGAAACTTTAGAAACTTTTTACCTCAGCGTTTTTGTGGGATAATAAATCTATGTACTTTGTATGAAAGAAAGTGAATGTCACGCAGTTGTACCTGACTCTTTGTGACCCCATGGACTTTAGCCCGCCAGGCTCCTCCGTCCGTGGGATTCCTCAGGCAAGACAACTGGTGTGGGGTGCCATTCCCTTCTCCAGGAGATCTTCCCAGACTAGGGAAAGAACTGGGTTCTTTCTGCACTGCAGGCAAATTCTTCATCTTCTGAGCCACCAGGGAAGCATCAGACAAATCAATACCTCCAAATTTTTTCTTCCAGGAACAACTGACGTACTGGCTGAACAATGTGTCCCATTATATACAGCATGACCCTGAATTTCATGTGATTCACGTCTTTGCACCCTGCCCACCGTTTTATGGCAAAGCATTTTCTGTATCTCCATCTCTACTCCATTCCTTTTTTCACCTCACCTGGAGGTCTAACTGCTGCAAAAGCCACCCCACCTCTTCTCAGACTCATTCAGAGGACAGAGGAGCCAATTAATATTCTGTGGCCTGCTGGGTTGATCTGGGGGAGATAAAAATTAATTTATAAAAATCACATTTATGTGATTTTATAATTCTTTGACAAATTATAAAGTTACTTCTTATTAATTATACATTGAAAACTAGAACTTGGTCATGTAGTATATCTAAACAATATGACTTTCTTTTCTTGCTCAAAACAAAACAATTGTTAAAATATTCTGTATAGATTTCCACTGACTATTCTTTTTTTTCATGAGCCAATTACTAAGAAAGTTTAATAAATCTCTTTTTGTTGTATCCTTACCCATAAACAATTTTATAACTTATATGGGATAGCCAGACAAATGGAAAATAGTCATAAGAATTATGTATGTATTATCATCAATATTGATAATGAAACACTAAATTCTGTCAGACCAAATATTAGAAGACAATAAATTATTATATGATAGCTGTACTGTACTGATTATGTGACCTCTAAGTAAAATTAAGGAAAAGATGGGGATTGGAAATCATTAGGGTAGATATTTTTATAGAATTTGAGTTGGCTAATAAATACAAAAATATCTCAGTTTAAGTGTATTATAAAAGTGAAACAGGAATATGATAATAGAAACTGAATGCTTCTAACAATTATTTGGAAATGTTACTTTTTTGTTACTTAAAAATGGGAGGAAATTCAACACATTAGGACTAAGAATGCATGCCAAATTTTGAAAGCAGTAAGAAGTAAATTATCTGCATGTTCTTGAGTAAAAATTTTTAAAAGGTTTCTCAGCCTCAGTTATAGTTTCTGAAAAATGGGTCACTAATAAGCTGTATGAGCTGTATGGACTTCCTTGGTAGCTCAGCTGGTAAAGAATCGGCCTGCAATGCAGGAGACCTGATTTGATTCCTGTGTCAGGAAGATCTCCTGGAGAAGGCTACCCACTCCAGGATTCTTGGGTTTCCCTGGTGGCTCAGAGAGTAAAAAAATCTGCTGCAATGTGGGAGATCTGGGTTTGATCCCTGAGTTGGGAAGATTCCCTGGAGGAGGGCATGGCAACCCACCCCAGTGTTTTCGCCTGGAGAATCCCCAAGGACAGAGGAGCCTGGCAGGCTACAGTCCATGAGGTCACAAAGAATTTGACATAACTGAGTGACGAAGCACAGCAATGAACTGCATAATTGTTTTAATGTTTGAACAAAATATTTTGAAGGTATGACACACTGCTGACACAAAACCTTAAGCTTTTCTATAATTTTATATAATGACTTTTGTCCCAAATTAACCATATTTTAATTTAGTAAGGGTAAAGGACAATTATATCAGCGCAAATTCCTGTCTTGTGAGGCATTCTTAAAAGTAACTAGAAAAACTCAGAAGGATGACTTCCTGAATCTGACTCAGAAATATGATACTAAAACCCCTGATGACGTGAGTTAAAACTGGCCGGTATAATTCTGTTGTGGATCAACACGGCGCTATGACTTCAGCATTTTCTCATGTTAGAAAACACGCACGCAGAGTCTCTATGTGCTGAATTATTTCATTCAAAATGTGATGACTGTACAGAACAGTTTGCCAAAGCACAACCATTAAAACAAACAGCATGACAGTTTCTGAGACAGAAGTCCTGTGAATAAGTAAAAGAATGAAAGGACGCAGAGATAAAACAAGGCGTCTTGGAGCTGTTTAAACCATTTCCTGGCTTTGGTAACTTTTCCTTAAAGCACATTTTAACAAATCAAGTACATTTCCAGATACCATGAGTGAGCAAGCTATTTCCCAGGGTGCTATTTTTTTGTATATCACCTGGGAAATGTATGAATTATTTCAGACTCATTTTTACGTCAAAGATGACAGGCCTGTATCAGGCCAAAACACTATTTTAAGACATAGTACTCCCCTGTGGTATGCCTCAGCAAGACTTGTATTTCATCTGTAATGGTCAGGCATTAAGCACATGACATTTAAGATCTACTGCCAAGAAAGTCAGTAATAAGACATTCTAAGTGAGTCTGCCATTTAGATGCAGGTGATTTGACTATGTATAGACCTTCCACATCAAAGCTTTAATGTAACAGAGTAATCATGTATTAACTTTCACCAGTGATATGATAAACACTGACACAGCATCATTTAACTGTTCTGAATGTAGGAAAAATAAAATGTGTTTTTTTTTTCTCTGTGAAATATACATACTGTAAATATTTACTGCATTATTTTTTTTCATTTTTTAGGTCTTTGCTATTCTGGATATAATAGCAAATATAATCACATAAATCTGACCCTTTGGGAATGCAATCTAATGCCTGGAATTTCTGTCATGGTATAGCCAATGAATATAAACTACATGAAGGAATAAAAAATTCTTTTACTCTATTGGTTTAATTCCCATGTTTGCATAAGATTGTGTATGTGTTAGTCATGTCCAACTCTTTGCAACCCCATAGACTGTAGGCTACAAGGCTCCTCTGTCCATGGGATTCTTCAGGCAAAAATACTTGCCATTCCCTTCTTCCAGGGGATCTTCCTGACCCAGGAATCAAACCCAGGTCTCCTGTATCATAGGCAGATTCTTTACCATCTGAGCCAACAGGGAAGCCCAAGAAATCCCATAAATAATAAAGTAAAAATATTGCCCAATCACTGGCCACAAATGGAGAACTGGATTGCCTTTCGGTGCTGGACTGGGTTCTTAGCGCTGCTCTTTTGGCAATGTAATTCTTCTAACATCTCATTTTGGCCCATTAGCCCTGAGTTCATCTTCTCTTGCTCTCAAGAACTCACTAAAATTTCTAGAAAACTTTCTGACTTAAAATAACAAATCAAGAGTAGAAAATACAGTAATGATATTATGAAAACAGTGCCCAGAGTTCCCAATACACTCTCCTTAATTTAAAACCTGGGAAATTCAAATATTACTGGTTTCTGATGCCAGAGTAAAGGTAGTTCTACTCCTC